>OX346728.1:13010000-13235000 GCA_947063395.1 Hemistola chrysoprasaria | reverse complement strand
TCGGTACCACGGCGATTTTTACTTAGGCGTATCACACACCCCACCGCCAGAGCGCGTGTTTCGTCGCATGTAAATGCAGAATCTTCATCCTAGCGCGTGGATGATATTTTAGTGTGTAGTACGTGCTTTCTATACATTCGGAGGTACTTACATATAACTCGTTATGACGCGTCTATAGCGGTACTTATGGGATTTGCCATCGTAATAGTACTTCTCCTTATCAAGTCAATATGGTCAAATCTAGGGTAGATGTTATCAGGTTTCCCGAAGAGCTTTGACATAACAGACTTGACTACCAATATCACGAGATCCATGTGAACTTAAAAACCTTCACTGAGTGTATTTCGATAAATGTATGTCAGGCATCTTAGCCTTAGGACGTCTACTGCTGAATATAGGCCTCACCTATAAATTTCCATCTACTCCGGTCGAAGCGGCTTGCCTCCAGCGAGTGTCTATCTTAGATCGTCTGTCCACCTTGTAGATGACCGTCCTATGTGTTTGTTGTGCTTGCCGGTTCGTGGAATTCATTTACCCATTTATTCCAGTTAAGGTAGTAACTTACACATAACATCCAACCTAACAGAGTCCTCCAGGGTGTACGCAGGAAACCAAGGGTTGGAGACGCGGCAGACTAGCTGCCGGCCGCTGTCTTCTCTCCTCACGTGCCAGGTCAACACGCTCTTTGTTAGTTCTCCGTCTACTTCCACCTGGATAAAACAACAGATTGTTCAAGAAATACAAATATATTGAATGAATCATGTTGTACAATAAATAATATCTACTCTGATTGATGACTTGGAAAATGAAGCAAGTAGTACAAAATCAATTTTTATATGAAACGTTTTATATGTTACGGTGGACGTTGAACTTTGAAGAGTATTCAATAGTATGACGTATAGGTATTAGAAAGGGATTTACTTCATTATTTTAACCCATAGTTCATCGATGGAATGATGGGAAAAACTCTTTGCCTCTAAAAGTTGAATACACCTGTTTCGAAAACGAATAATGCCAAATTCATCATCATTATCACACTCCAAATAAAAACGTAATAGTATCATTTTTATTTCTATCTATCATAATATAATTCCCACCTGTGTATTAGTAGAATCAACTAGATTCGAGTTGATAAACCAGTCTATATTGGGTGCTGGCTTGGAGCCCCGCGTTGAGCACACGTAGGACCTGTCCTGGCCAGCGTGTGTCACCCCACTGCCTGTCACTCGAACAAACTGGGGCTTCACTGTTGGAGAAGGTAGAATTATTGGAGGTGATAAAATAGTAGAACAATAATAATAATAATAATAATAATAATATGGGACATCTTCCACACACGGTCACCTGGTCCCAAACTAGGCTAGAAGCCTATACTATGGTAACCAGAGGACTGATATACATACTTAAATACGCTTATAACACCCAGACACAGATCAAACAGACATGTTCATGCATACAACTGTTTGACCTGGCCGGGGATCGAACCCGGGGCCTGCAGCACAGAAAGCAGAGTTACTACCGTCTGCGCCAACGAGGCTGTCAGCAATGTTTTAAGTCATAAGCTATCTCTGCTATTTTAACATCACTACGATATGTTATGGTTCTCTCATGACTATCCAAGACTTTATATTTTATCAGCTTCTTTAAATAAGGTTCTGGGCATGCACGCACTACTCCAGTTACAGCCAGGCAGCGTATATGGAGGTCACTTGACTCTTTAGTCTTTAGCCACAAGCGCAAATGCCGTGGCCTATACGATAACGATGTTTGATTTATCTTTGAATGTACTAGGCTATTGTTGACAGAGTCTTAAAATACCCAGACTTTATTTTACTTGGCAGTATTAAGTCAGGCCGGAGATTGAAATAAATATAGTGACCTTGCCAACAACGAAGCCAATGGGCCAGTCAAATAAACTTAAAAAAATCATATTCTACTCACAGAACAGCTTAACAGTGATTTCCCTAACAACAGGCTGCAGCAGTGGTGGTTCCACTCGACATTGCAGTTTCATGCCAGCCATCTCCCTCGACAGCGACGTGAGGTGGAGCTGGCATACTGAGCCTTCCTTGGTGGAAGCTAGCAGTTCGTCCCCTCTATACCAGGACACATCTGGAGGTGGTTTACCTGATAATAAAACAAATTGGTGATCAAAGCTTTGGATATTGGATTAGGAGCGGCCAAGATATTAATAACATAATAGCATGCGGCCTTATTTAAGCATCATCATCTTGCATTCTTATTGTAGGTAAATCCACATTTTAAGTTCCACGTATAAAGGTGGGCCCATTGCTATCAACCATGCATACCTCAACAATACCTACAAAGGAATCGAACCTAGGACTTCATGCTCATGTCAGTCTAACCTTTAGGAGTACTATATCGACGTGGAAAAAATCCGTCTTTGTTGCGTACCAGAGCTGGGCTCAAATAACTTTTCAAGCTCTAGGGAATAAATTATGTTATTTTCTTAGAATTTTTAGTCTGCTATTTACAAGTGATTAATTTTTTTTTGAGACGCACGTATAGGATATTTGCCATAATGTTTTGATGAAATTAATGATTTTATTTTCTCTCAATCGTAGTGAAAACTATCGTGTAACACACGGCGCTAAAACCCATTATAACTCGGTTTGTATCTGACTACCTAGTATGTAATCTACTATTAATAATAAGCATCTTACCTCCAGCAGCTTGACAGGATAGAAGAATATTCTGACCTTCTCTGAAAGGTCCAGCAATTGTGCCTAGTATTTCCCTTCCCTCGTAATCGTATATTCTAGGAGTTTCTGGTGGAACTGTGAAAATAGTACATAAAATAAGCCAAAATTATAATAGATTTGAATCTTTGAAAAATCTCGTAGTAACCAATTTTTTTACCAATGACAGTGAGGTTGACCCGATAGTTCCTGGTTGGAGAGTCAATGTAGTCTATTCTGCATCTATACAGCCCCTCGTCTTGCCTGGCCACCTGCTCCACGGCGAGATGAGCTGATGATGGATCAGACTCGTTGAGTACGAAGTGGCTGCGTGTTCCGAACTCGCCTGCCACCGCCCAGTGGACTGGGGGGCCGTTGCGGAAGTCCACACTGAGGATAAGTAGAATTTTATCAGCAATGGCATCTCATTAACATAACATTATAGGTAGAATAAGATCTTTGATATTCCATGTTTTAATGCAAATGAATTTACTGACTTTTGATAAAACTTTAAGTGTCCATTGGGGAATCTCATCATCATCATCATCTCAGCCATAGGACGTCCACTGCTGAACATAGGCCTCCCCCTTAGATTTCCATCCAGTCCGGTTGTAAGCGGCCTGCATCCAGCGTGCTCCTGCCGTACTTATCAGATCGTCTGTCCACCTTGTGGGAGGACGTCCTACGCTGCGCTTACCAATCCGTGGTCTCCATTCAAGAACTTTACGGCCCCATCGGCCATCAGTTCTACGTGCTATGTGCCCTGCCCATTGCCACTTCAACTTGCTAATCCGCTGGGCTATGTCGGTAACTTTCGTTCGTCTACGGATCTCCTCATTTCTGACTCGATCTCGCAGAGAAATCCCGAGCATAGCCCTCTCCATAGCTCGTTGTGCTATTTTGAGCTTACTTATAAGGCCCACAGTCAGGGACCACGTTTCAGATCCGTAAGTCATCACTGGTAACACACACTGGTCGAAGACCTTTGACTTGAGGCACTGAGGTATTTTGGACGAGAAGACATAGCGCAGATTTCCGAACGCTGCCCAGCCTAGTTGGATTCGACGATTGACCTCTTTCTCGAAGCTGGATCTACCGAGTTGGACTACTTGTCCTAGGTAGACGTACGAGCCCCCCGATGGGTTCCCGCCTTCTCGCGGCGGTGGGGGTCAGTAACCGTGGTAGGGGCCCACGGTGAAGCGAAGAGGAGCCCGAGGTGGTCGGCCGCTTCACTTTCCTCCAGGCAGGTGTGAGCGGCCGAGTAGGTTGCGGTGCGTCCCACAGGACGCAACGCAACTGAGGCGGGCCGCGATGCGTAGCGTAGCGCATTGCGGCCGAATGGTGGGGCCGCGGCGGGAGAGAAGTGCCGGTATTGCGGTGCGCCGCTCTTCCTGCCTTCCGCGGCCCAAACGGGGTCGCCACCGTTAGATGGCGAAGGCGGTGGGGTCGCAGGGGAAGAGGAGTGTCGGTATTACGATGCGCCGCTCTCCCTATCCTCTGCGACCGAATTGGGGCGAAAAGCCGACGGCTTGCCGCGGTGTGGGTTGCGCCTCCGCGTGTCCCTATGAAGTCAGCATAGGGCACAGTGGATGGCGCAGGCGGGGCTCACTTGAGCCCTGCGGTGGTGGTGGGCGGGAATGGGTCTTCCGTGTCCTCTCGCACGTTCGGTAGGCGTTCGAGAGGGCACAGAACACCCTTCCAAGCCCAAGATGTGGGGCCCGGGCAACGGATGCGGGGGTATCCGTTGCCCACCTAAAGGGCCCGCGAGGAGGCGCGCGCGTGTTTCCGCGCGCCCCTTGGTAGGGTTGGGGTGAAGGATTACCCTCACCCCACCGTGGCGGTGTCCTCCACGGAGGACCAAACGCCGTCGGGGCCGCGGATGAGTGCTTCGGCGTGCCCGCAGCCCCGACACATGGCGGCGCGAAGGAACACCCCGGGGTTTTTTAGTGGGTATACCCGCCGTCACAGCAACGTACCGACGTACGGTGCTGTGTCGGCGGGGAGTCCCACATAACCACCCTGCGCTCCCCCGGGTGCGGGTGGTATGCGTCACGCATTTTTCCCCGGGCACAAAAAAAAAAAAAAAAAAAAAAAAAGGTAGACGTACGAGTCAACAGCTTCAAGAATCGCGTTTCCAACCGGTACTGGGGTCGGCGCAATATGGGCATTAGACATCACCTTCGTCTTGTCCATGTTCATTTTAAGGCCGACCCGTTGAGAAACTCGATTGAGGTCTTCGAGCATTATGCTGAGATCTTCCATCGATTCTGCCATGACTACAATGTCGTCGGCAAACCGAAGGTGAGTGATGTATTCGCCATTAATATTGATGCCGTGTTTTTGCCATTCCAGAAGCTTGAAGGCGTCCTCCATTGCGGCAGTAAACAGTTTCGGAGATATAATTGGGGAATCTATCTGAACGTTATTTCGACTTTTATCTAATATTTCGGTACAATCAATAGTTATAAAGATATATAAACTAATTTTTTTAACACTTTACTGTAATGTATTGAGTATTGGATTTTTAATAAACTATAAGTACACGCAGTGGTGTGACGTAAGCTAATGGAGTGGGGGAACGAACGTTCACAATTTACTCACTCTTCGACAAGCGCTAGACCAGAGCGGGTGTGCACACAATACTTGTTCTTGTTTTATTCAAACACTCGCCCAATCTACTACACTTACTCCTTGGGACATGAAAGTTCAAGTGATTTGATCAAATTTATTTGAGAAACTTAATTTGAATAATTAGCCAATTTGATAAGACTGTTAAACTCTCGACTGCCTCGGTGGCGTAGAGGGCACATGCTCGACTGCCAATCAAGAGGTCCCGGGTTCGATCCCCAGGTCAGGCAGTGTGAAATATTGGATTTTTCCATTAGGAATTATCTCACTAACTGCCTGGAGTCTGGAACTGTGCCCGGTAGATGGCAATAGGCTCGCCCATACTGGCAACGCAACATACGGGCGAAATGTGGGTGTATCTAATATGGGACTGAGTCCTGGGTACACCTCTGCCTACCCCTTCGGAAAAAAGGCGTGAATGTATGTTCTGTTATGTTATGTACTCGTATGTTAAATCAAATTGTACGTCTATGGCTCTTAGTAGAGAACAAAGTGTGAAAATAATGTGAACGATTACTTCGGTTACAAAGGTAGGAAAGTACTTGTCTACGAGGCCTAACAAATACTGACTCAGGGCCTCAGGATGCACTGCAGTGTTTTTAGGATTTTGTTTCGGCAGAACAGTGATATTTTCCAATCTTTCTCTTTTAAAACGTGATAATTTAAGATAGGTAAGTTTGCAGTAAGAAAAGCTACGCAAGTATTTTCATTTCCATTTTTTAACGTCGAGTTGAACTTCATTCAATTAAACGTTTTAATAAAAGCTTTTACATTATCAACCTTGAAATTATTTCGTCATAATAAGCCTCTGTCGGTAACGATATTAAAAGCAGTCGAAAAGTAATGGATTTGCAGTGTCAACGGTCCATAATGCCCGTAAAAGCATTCCCGAAATAAACTGGCGTATTTTATTCATGAGCTATAGAGGTGGTGCCAAACCCCAGCAAAACTGTGAATATAATGAAAGTAAAGACAGACTATCAGGTTGGAAAAAAATCTTTGATATACTTAAAATGATACAGGACCTCTTAGCAGTTCGACACACTCCCATGGAAAATTTACTAAATCGATGTTTTGTGTTCCCCTGTTTCTTCCGAATAAATTAAACCTATTTGAAATATTCATATTCTGATATATTAAAGTTGAAATAAAATATGTCCCTATTTTTGTTTATAGACTCTCATTTTTTTGTAGTGAATGTCCAATCACGCGAGTAAAACTACGATTTTTAAAAATTCACTATGAAAAAACCAAGGGCTTATAAGAAAAATTCAAATGGCAGGGACATAGGTTACTTCACCATACACATCTCAGGATATAAATTTATGCCTTAAAATATTTGCATTAATTGCTGTGGACGTGCTCGACTTGGCGGCAGATATTATGTTTGTATATGGACTTTTGGTCAACAACTTATCACTATATTCGAATCATCAATTTGATCATTATAAAACCAGCACATATAAAAAAGCCTTTTCAATAGATTTTTTTTAAGGGAAGGTACATCAGAATCTATTCTATGAAATTTTGAATTAAGGCAGCAAAAACAGGCCACAAAATTTATTGCTTTGTTTTCGTATCAGTGCCATTTGTTGAGTAACCGCTGGGAGAACGTACCCTATCTCCCCTTCTCTTTATATCAATGTAACGTACACTGTCGAGAAAAGTCGACTGCAGTTAAAAAAATCAAAGATAAAATACTGTCTTTCACAATTGAACTGCGAACTGCGAACGGTCTGTGAGTCACATTTTAAACAAGTCGCGTCTTCAGGAAGGAAGCAATAGTATGAAATATCCCGGTCCACTACCGCATTGGAACAATTCCAGGGGGAGTAGTGAATCAAAGGGAAAATATTTGCTTAGTTCCGAGTGTTTTCTACTGAAGAATCAATAAGGCCGATATTACTGGCCTTGTTATTGTTGGTGCAGATTTCTTATTAAGATTTTGAAGTGTTTTGTGGAAGGAGATAGTAGTTTTTTTCTTACGATAGTGAGTGACAAGACGAGCAAATCAGGGTCCATCATCAGGCATCATGATTGCCCATATCAGACACAATTTAGACAAAATTCTGTGCGACACTGCACTGCGCTTGTCACCCTGAGATATAAGTTGTTAAAACTCGTAATGCCCAGTAATTTCGCTGGTAACATTGCCCTTCAGACCGGAACACAGTAATCTTTGCACATTACTGCTTGGCGGATGAATAACTAGCAAAGGTGTGGTACTTCCCCAGGCGGCCCCTTCAAAAGAGGCGCTATACTATATTTTCAAGATCTTATCTATACATATTCAAAATTTCAGCCAAATTGTTTCTGTAGTTTAGTCGTGAAGAAGTTACAAACATATATACGCGACATAGGTACCTACATACAGCCAAACTTTCGTATTTATGTTTCTTGATATATCACCGCATGGTTGCCTGGAAGAGATCGCTCTGAGCGATAAGGCCGCCAATTTTTACACGTTTTCTAGTTTTAATTTTTGATTTTGTTGTTTTCTGTACTAATTGTGATACCAATAAAGAGTTTTATATTCTATTCTAATTTTTAGTTAAAACCAACATTCTCTTACGCTATTTTTAACATGCTTATAGTAAAAAGGATCTTCAATCAATATAATTGTTGGTGAGCGTTGTTGGTTACATAAGCGTAGACCTCACGTTGCACAAAACTTCATTCAAAGTTTTGAGTATATTTGCATTGCGGTTACTCTACACATCCCAGTAATTTCCTCGACTGTTTTATTTTTCAAACTGGGACAGTATTACAAGTAGAGAATACATTAAGAATATGTATGTAAAGAAAAGTTTGTCAATGGTGAGTAAAGATGTTTTGAATGCGATATCAGTTGAGCCCCAGACGCAACTGCATATCGACAGCTAATAGTATGTACATAAAATTGAAAATGCTCACGTGAGACTCAATACTGGTTTTATTTTTTTACAACATTTGTATCAAAACTAGGCTAGACTCATCAGATACCGATCCATGCGATATTTTTGTAAAACTGTGCCTCCAATTTTAAACTTATTGTAATACACAGGCTTTTCCCCCTGGACCCCACTTCACAGGTCCCATTTACACTGGTAAAATCTGGTATTTTTTGATAGATTTTAACTGGTAACAAATGGGAACCGTACCAAGTGACCTGAGTTGTGGAGATCAGTAAAACGACTCTGATACACATATAGTACTTCAATTTACAATATGGCGAACGGTATTTTAATTTCATGCGTATTCATTAGGTACTAACTGGACATTGTAGGGGTTAAATATCATAGCCACTAGACCACCCCTACCTTGACCACTCCACTCCTGGCAGGAAGCCAGAGGAATGGACTCGGGAAACATCACTGTAGAAATGACAGTAAGGGCAGTTAATGAAAAAGAGCAAATGGCCAGTGTCAAAACGAGAAAAGAAAATAGATAACTTAATAAGAAGTTCTTCGCCACTTCAGGGCAAATGGACTGGACACACGGCCACGTGGAAACGACCATTGCTGGACCACCGCCACAGGGCCACAACACAACAAACCACGTGGTTTGCACGCAACGCAAATAAACGCATCGTTGCAGCAGACCCAGGAAGATATTATGGTGGAGCAGCTTGACTTTTTACTTATCTGGGGGCACGGCAGTGCCCCCGCCAAGTCGAGCAAAAGAGCGGCACGGCTGTACCATACAAGTTTTCCAAAATAATTTTATTTAAAATACCTTAGAGATTAGCAGGTGAAAACCATACGTTTACTGAACAGCTAATATGTGCAACTTGCTCAGTATGCAGCTTGCACAGTGCATTATAATGAACAACAAAGATAGAAAGAAGGACGTACCTTAGACAAAAGTGCGACCGAGACAACAATATTAGTCTTTGCTGACGTACGGTGACCTAATGGGACCTAATTTGAGCTTGCCATCTTTCGAGAAGCCAGTACCTCATCTCCCCTTTTCTTTAAATCAATAGGTACAACAATCAATAACTTAAAATTCCACAAGTTTCCCTACTACAATTGTAATGAATATAAAACAAATGCAGCAAAATGCAGAGATATGCATATAAAGTGTTTAATTTAAGCACATAACAGCGTCTAGACGCAGTGGGTAGACGGTGCGGCTGCTTTGTTCACATATTTGGCGAGACTTTCTTTGTACGATTTATTGAACCGAACATATCTCTTGAAAGGTTGTTGTGACAGTCGGTGACAGTGCCGGGCTGGTTCACACGAATTTATCCAGATTTTTTACGGACCAGACTTTATCACTCACCAGCAAGCCTCGAGAGGCCGTTTGTCTACTCGTTTTGTCAATTTAAAACGTCGAATGTCACTTTATTAAGTCATATGACCGAATATAAGGTTAGCATCACGGGTGATCATGCACGCACCTGTCGACAAAATACTCGTCGTCGAAATGATCGAAATCGAACGATGGAGATGTTTTTATGTGGCAACAATGCTTTGATCAAATTCATTTTCCTTTTTTTTTTTTGAAGAATTTAAACTCCAACAGAACGAGTTACCCCAATTACACTGCTCGAGTCAATTAATATGGGCTATGACGACAACCCATATTGTCAGAGTTTCAGGTCGCCATGATTCCTACAAGGCCTCCAATATGACCTAACAACACATACACCTACATATCTTATAAGAAACAGCCAGGACCTACAGTTTTAACGTGCCAATGAAATACGGTAGCTCAGGCGAAAAGTCCACATAGTGAGATTCGATCCAGGGCCTCCGGATTTAAAGCCGGGCATATTCCCGCTGGACCACGGACGCTACAAATATTTGTTGTTTTAGTTTGTATTGCCGCTTGTCACGTATACTTGTAATCGCACGAGCACCTAGATTGCCGAATGAATCTAGATTAAATCTGGATGAATCAACACAAATATAACTTTGACAATGCAAAATGTTAATTTTAGGTCCCAATGAGTGGATCGAGACATTAGACTCCAAACATAAAATTAGTAATGCAAACGATGCACATTGCAGTGTTACAGTCTACGTAACTAAGTAGAGAGATAATTGTGTGCTCAGTTGATCTCGGAGTAGAAAACCTGGTGGTCATTAGCACTAGAAACAAGCACGTACCGGCACCGAGCCTGCTACCCTGGCTTTAAGCCAAACGAGCCCCTATAGCCGTTCTAGTGATTTATCACATCTCTATATCTTACTGTACTTAGGTACTTCAGTTTAGTGTTTATTAGTACAAGAAACATGACACTCTCTCGACTGCTCCGTTGGTGAATGTAGCCGATATGAGGTCCTGGGTTCGATTCCAAGGTCAGGCAAAAATGTTGGATTTTCCTGAGCGCTAATGGCAATTTGCTTACCCTCTATAATTACATGGCACCCCAGAAGGCGCTTAAAAACAATACTGGTGAAATGTGCGTGTACCTCTACAATGAGACTGGATCCTGTGTACATCTCTGCCTACCCTTCGGGAAAAAGACGTGATGTTATTATAAGTTATAATATGTGCTTGTTTATCTTAAAGCTGTCTGCCTTTCACTGGCACGTTATCGGCACACAATAATTATAAACTCATTTATTTTAGGCAATAGAGCCTACTTATAATATTTTTAGCACCAGAGGCCCATATTTATAAATACCTTACAGACTAACACACATACATAATAAATGTATGTTTAACTAAAATAAGTCCTTCGACAATAGAAACTGTTCCACATCCCATTTTGTAATAGAAACAGGCTGTGAAGCCCTGAGCCTCAAAATTCCCCGAACTGATTTAAAACATGAGCACGTAATAAGTCAAGCAAATTGCAATTAAGTGGTCCCGCCTTCGTGGCGCGTCAAAATTTAATTTCACCCTTTTGAAGAGACTTGTACCGATGCTACAATTAATTTCAAATTGAGTTATCCGTATAATGTGGATCTACTTTTGCGAGGCCACAGTTGCTCTTGTTGAGACTGTTTCCACTATTTTTCTCGTATTGTTTCAAATGCAGTAAAAAGCGATTTTCGGCGATATTCCACTTTGAGCACCCATCTCGAGAGCAATTGAGCAATTCCACTTTGAGCACCTGGCAGTTTTTTGGGTGGGTGCTCAGAGTGGAATAAATATTTTATTAAATGTTATTCCACTTAGAGCACCTACAAACAGGCATAATATGGTAAAGCAAGACCAACTGAGATACTAACATAGTTCAGTGGATTAGCAAGTTGAAATAGCAATAGTCAGGGCACATAGCACGTAGTAATTGATGGCCGATGGGTATGTAAGGTTCTCGAGTGGA
The DNA here is from genome assembly GCA_947063395.1 of Hemistola chrysoprasaria. Lineage (NCBI taxonomy): Eukaryota > Metazoa > Arthropoda > Insecta > Lepidoptera > Geometridae > Hemistola > Hemistola chrysoprasaria. The sequence continues at coordinate 13,223,411 of OX346728.1, read as the reverse complement.
GGCCTCATACCGTCAAGTGTAGCGTAGGACATCTGCCAACAAGGTGGATAGACAATCTAATAAAGATAGCAGGAACACGCTGAATACAAGCCGGCTTGCAAACCGCTTACTAACGGACTAGATGGAAATCTAAATACACTGCGCGATTTTCCCATTCTTTTCTGCTGCAGAGGTACAAACTGTGGAATTAACTCCCTGTTGCGGTTTTCCCGTTGAGCTACAACTTGGGGGGGCTCTTCAATAGGTGAATAGTCTTGAAGTGTTGCCAACATACTGGAAATACTCTTCGTGTTGCAGGTATCCATAGGCGGAGGTAACCGCTCACCATCAGGCACACAATCTGCTTGTTTTCCACCCACGGCATTAAAAACATAACATAACATACGTTCACGCCTTTTTCCCGAAGGGGTAGGCAGAGATGTACCTAGGACTCAGTCCCATGTAGATACACCCACATTTCGCCAGTATGTTATTGGTCCCATGTAATAGGGGGCGAGCCTATTGCCATCTACCGGGCACAGTTCCAGACTCCAGGCAGTTATTGAGATAATTCCTAATGGAAAAATCCAATATTTTAACACTGCCTGACCTGGGGATCGAACCCGGGACCTCTTGATTGGCAGTCGAGCATGCGCCCTCTACGCCACCGAGGCAGTCAGAGGCATTAAAAAAAATTAGCACAAAATTATGTCAGTCTCAAGTCTCGATTGAAACTTGAAAAGAAAACTATCAGATCATTGAAATTGTGCAAAAACTTAAAAATGTTACTAAAAATAGCATTTTTGTTCTTTAATTTGACTTGTCCTGCTGCGCAAAATTACTGCTATTTCTTGGTAAACAACAAGCACCTATTAACACAGCGATGAAACTGTGACTCTAGGTTTGAGTTGCTGTGTTTGAAGTATTTCTGAGTGTTTAGTTCACACCTTCAATAAAATAATGAGTTCTGGATTGAAGCTCTTTATGTTATTGAGATGAAAACGGCGCAGTTTTTGTCCGATTAGTGATAAATACATTTACTTTATAGGTTCAATATAGTTACAGAGATACAGACAACTTTAATTAAGAGTTCTACGCAATACTGCGTTGCATTTTTCAGACCACTGCACCTGATTCTTTCGTTCAATCGATGCGAATTGTTTATAAATCATTTGCGTAGTTTAAAAGATATAAGTTTAGAAGATCTAAGATGGCGGCAATCGAGAGGTAATAGTGATTTTTTTAATACACACACATAATTAGCCGGAAGAAGTCAACTGCTAAACACAGGTCTCCCCCATAGAACGCCATAAACTATTCATATGGGGGGATTTTGATGATTTTAGTATCAGAAGAGTAGATCGCAGAAGTAGGAATACTTAGAAACGGAGAGCGCTGCTGCCCACTCTTCGAATATGTCCCTCTGTCGAGTCTCACGGCTCCCACAGGATGAGAAAGGGGTGGTTCTATTATATAGCAGGGACAACATAAATTATTAATGCGTGGTATTAAAAGTCATAACTTCGTAGGTATGCATTAAACTATCAATGCTCAACTTACATGGACTTAAAGATTTATGTCATTCGATTCATAGATGAATTCGTTATAGAAACTAATCACCAGAATTTATTTCCCTAATATTCTCTAAGACCAGTCGTATATCTAGTTTAAGAGTTGTATGAAAGGCGAGGCTGGTTCCTAAGAGCGCTATCACCTATTGGCAGTGGCGGGAGCTGGTGGAAGTTTCCTGGAATAATGCCAAGACTACATACAATATAGCTCTTATAAGCTTATTCGTGTGTGGGACGTCGAATTCTATGCGACTGTTTTTGTTAAAGGTAAAAAAGTAAAAATAGTTCCTGAACATTGAGGCTCCTAGATTTATCCACAATAAAGTTACAGGGTAGTTAAAAGTATAACTAAGTTACTAAAAGCTGGAGCAAATAACACGTTGACCTCATAGTATCTGTAAAAAGATCCACGACATCGTAAACAGAGTCAGAGATAGAGAGAGAGAACAGAGAGAGAGTCGTCTCTCTTTCACGAGGTCCGATAAGAAGATATTGTTTTGTTTTAAACTATTGATTGAAATTGCATTAGTGTGAGTAATTTCACGGCACCAGCTGTTGGTAACCGATCTATACAAAAATGCAATCTATAAAGCAATTTTCACATTGCAAATTTTTGTATTGTATGGCCGCGGCATAATCTTTCATCCTAACCCATGTTTATTCATTATCAACATCTGAAATTGCACCAGCATGACAATACATCCAGATACGCAGCCAATCACAGATAGATACGTCATTGAGATTGATCAATCAATTACCTGTGCCACGTATCTTCACTACCAGCTAGTTACTAGGGCTATTGTTCGCATATATTCACTAATCGAGATAATATGCAGGAATCAAACGATCTGTCCTCGTGTCAGAAATTGATTATATTATGTAGTCAACGACTAAATACTCCATCGTCACCTAAGCCGTAGGAAGTTATAGGCCTCCCTTACAAGGGAGCCTTGAGTGGTTTCGCCAATATTCGCCACGCTTAGCAGGCGGGTTGGCGAGCATAGTTCAATGTTTTTATCCAGAGGACGCTGCGATCTAAAACCGGCTCGATGGATAAGGGATGGTAAGGGATAAGGGCAGGAAGGTGATGATAAATTAATATTAAAGATGAACTTAGTATTCTAAAACAGTTTAAAACAAAAAGGCACGTGCAGTTTAAAACAAAAGGGCTGTTTGGGACAATCTGAGCAGCCCAATATATCAATCCTAGATGTACGTTCACCTGAACGGGAACAAAAAGTGACAAAATTTATTTATTGATAACTTTATTTTATACTATTTTATTTTGTTTCATATCATTTTATCTTTTATTTTTATTATGGATTTTATATGCCTGAATTAAATGATTTTTATTTTTTGTTATTTTTTATTTTAAAAATCAATTGGAAATACATTTTACGCGGAAAATCCTTTAGCATAAGATCTTAGTTTAAGAGTAATATACGCATTCCCACCCCCTACCCATCCTATCATTCCCGTATCCATCCAAAGGCTGGCTGCCTGGAAGAGATCGCTTAAAGCGATAAGGCCGCCCATTGTCGACCCATTTTCTTTATAAGTTAAATCTGTATTCTGTATAAATTGTGGTCGTAATAAAGAATATTGTATTATATTTCATATGGAAAATATAACGCAAAAGTTTTACATGCAACAATAGGAATAGTTTTCTAACTTACATAATATTATGTACCTATGTTCACGCCCACTCATGGTAACAGATGGGAATCCCATGATAATACGACTCCCATACATTTATGGTATCTCCGGATATTTTCCCGTGCTCGGCGTAGTTCATTTGTCTAATGGAATAGATACCTCCTGGACGTACTTAGGAGAGGGCCAAAAAAAGTTGGAATAAATTCTGAAGTACAGTCCCGCCATTTTATCTACTGTTCAATAAATGACAGCTGCAGCGTCTCTAGTCGCTAGTGGAATGACTTACTTTCTCAAAATTATGGTTAAGAAGCCGCAGTTCCAATTTTGCCTACTTGAACAGTGCTAATTTTATGGAATTTTTAACGGGCCTCTTAAAACTAATTTTAAAAACAAAAAGATAAAAGGGGAAGAACTGCAAGGGGGAGTATTTACGTGCGTAATCAAAATCGTTGCAAACTTTATTCTATAAAAATTATGTTTTAAGCTGTCTAAAAATTCTGTAGTTATTTGGGAAAATATTTTATGTTTCTAACTAATGTGTACATATTTTTTTAATTAGGTAGTATTTACCTGCATGTATTATGCAAAACCATCTTTAAAAAAATCTATCAACTTCTTATCGGCGGTGCATTTATCTTACTTCGGTACCTCACATCGGTACATATATCAGGGCCCGGACCGAGTCCTGAGTACGCTCCCCAAATTTCCAGTTGATTGGAGATCTTTGCCGGCTCTTATACGCAATGTGTATGTGCCAGTTTATTTTCTCGTAAGCCCGCAAAATGTGCCTTGATGAAATTTTCTTAGACCGAACTTACTCTCATGATGAGTTTTATGAGATGAAATATTTTGTACGATATTTAATAACATGTGGACATAATAATGATCTGAATTGAACTTATGTTTAGTATTAGGATTCCACTTATTTTATCAAAAGAAATATATGAAGTGAAGTACATGAAGTTTTTTTTTACATTGTGGATAAATTATCATACAACACAACATAGAGCCTATTCAGAACACTGCATCGGTCTGTGTATTTACACAATTTTGATTTAAAACACAATTAATTCAAGTATAGACTAGGGATGGAAAGTATGACTGTGATATTGAACGAAGAGTTTTGGCAGGAAATCAAGTGAATGGGGCGTTACATACCTTTATGAACAGTCAGAAGTTGTCTAAAATAGGCACGACTGACTGTCCATAGAGGGGTACTGATCCCTACACTTATGTATGGTAGTGAATGTTGGATCTGGCAGAAGAAGCATGAAAGTAAGATTAATGCTGTGGAGATGAGAAGCCTGCGAGGCATGACTGGAGTGACCTTGAAGGACAAAATGAGGAATAGTGCGATAAGGGAATGCTTTGGCGTTTTAAGATGTAGTGACAAAAATAGAGAAAGCATGGAGCAAGGATGGATAAAAGGAGATTAACAAAAGAGATTTATAAGGTAAATGGTCAAGTCGGTAGGGGTCGACCTAAGCGTACTTTTAATAAACAAATTGACGTTGTTCTTAGGAAAAGCCAAGTCAAAAGTACCTACAACCGACGAGCATGTATGAAAAATGCCATGAGAGTGAACGAAGCGAAAGTTGCATGTCAGGATCGTAGCAAGTGGAGGAAAATAGTCTCTGCCTACCTCTCCGGGAAAAAGGCGTGACTGCATGTATGTACGAGTATGTATGTAATTCAAGTATTGATAGAAAATTGATGAAAACTATGAACCAAAAACAAAAAAATATAACATACATTAGATAATAATTATATGATATTTAATAACAATTAGATAAAATTGAAGTTAAAGTTGATATTTCAACAATTGGGCGGGAACTTAGGCGAATGAAGAAAAATCAGTCGACATTTTCAAATGCACAATCAGAAATGTACGAAATACTGAAATACTTCAGATTATATTTATTATGTTATATAACGACTTAACTCACCGGAGTTGTCCGAAACCTAGGTCGAGCGATTTCAACTATAGTCGTTATATAACATAATAAATATGATTACCACTCACGGTAGTTTTCAAAATCGTATACTTCAGATTAATCTAGTTCATTTTAAAATTTGTCATGGTTTGAATAAATTACAAAATGATATGATTAAAATATTGCTACAGTTAAGTTTTAGACTGCTTCTCTGGTCTAGTGGTCGCTGCTGAACAGTCCTGGATACGATTCTCAGGTCTGGCAGGATTGGTGCATTTTTATCATATAGCAGATTTTGACAAAGACAATTTCATCTGGTTACAGTCGTACTGGTGGTCTGTCTGGAGATCGTTAGGAACACACTACAAAGTGACAGCCTCGTTGGCTCAGATAGTAGTAATTCTGCTTTCTGTGCCGAAAGCCCCGGGTTCGATCCCCGGTCAGGTCAAACATTTGTGTGCATGTTTGAACCGCGGGATTGCCTCTGTGGCGTAGTGGTTTGCAAGCAATACTGCCGACCATGAGGTCCCGGGTTTGATCTCCAGGTGAGGCTCAACTCTACAACAAATTACGTAATCCTTTCCTTCTGGTTGGCTGGAAGAAATAGCTTTAAGCGATAAGACCGCCACTTGTAGCCTAAGATTATTTAAATGTTATTACTGTATTGTTGTGTCCTAGTTTTGGTGTACAATAAAGTGTTTATCTATCAATCTAATCTATCTATCTATCTACCCCTTCGGGAAAAATGCGTGATGTAATGTTAAGTAACCGCGGGGCTCAGCTAGTAATTCACAATCTATGTTTACATTACATCATGTACATACAACCAACTTCAGGAGATGAGGCACTGTCACGGCGGAATAAGCCTGTGTCAGGGAACTAATCAATCACATCGTGTCGCCTCGGTGTCAGGCGCGCCGGTTTGATCACTGCGTAGAGCATAAATGCTTGAGATTGTAACAGTCCCAATCCCAGGGTTATATTGTAGTGGTAGGCCTCTTTAGCAGGGGGCCGCCTGGGGAAGTACCACACCTTTGCCAGTTATTCAACCGCCAAGCAGTAATGTGCAAACATTCAATTTTAATTAAAAGAAGGGCAATTTTACCAGCGAAATTACTGGGCATGACGAGTTTCAAGAACTAATATCTCAGGGTGACAGTTGCAGTGCAGTGCCGCGCAGAATTTTGAAAATGAAAATACTGGGTGGCACTGTGTCTGATATGGGCAATCATGATGCTTACCATCAGGCACTTGATTTGCTCGTCTTGTCATTATTATAAAAAAAATGTTCCGACTCCTCCAAAGGCCCATAGTTTTCGAAAAATACCTTATCAAACAATGATTCCCGTGTCCTCCACGACATATTTTAATACAATTATTTCATTCCTTGTTCCTCCAAAGGTTGTCAAGTACAGTCAGCTAAAATACCTCGAGGAAACCTAAACTTATTATTTATATTACAATTATAAGTTTATGCTTCCTCCTATTTAAACTTATTATTCGTAGACCACAGACTACAGAGGCAGTTGTTACAAATAAAGAATACAACTTTATACAATGTGTTGGGAGAGTTTAGACTAATTTGGAAAAATGAAGCAATTTAAAGTGAAAATCTCGAATACGTAGGATACAAGTATCTTAGCGCTGCATTACAAAGGAGCCTAAATAAAGTAATATTTTTTCGAATGTCCTATTTTGATTCTCCATGGATGCGTTAGGACAGTTTATAATGTGGGAACATTGCTCAGTATTTTACAAGACTTAAATATGAAACAAAAACTATCAGGGAAAAATATTGAAAGTAAAATGAAATCGCGCCATCCAAACATCCCTCTAATCCCACTATCTTATAAATATGCCATAATAATAGCTATTCTGATCTAATGAAGTCTATTGAAGTCTATTGAAGTTCTGATCTATGGGGAGGCCTATGTTCAGCAGTGGACGTCCTGTGGCTGAGATGATGATGATGATGATAATTGAAGTTACCACTGTCCCTATTATTATTATTTTCTTAACTCTTAATTTTTTGAAGTGAACGTCGAATCACACGAGTAACAGGTTTTCAAAAGTTCACTACGAAAAAACCGAGGGTTTATGAGAGAAACCAAAATTTCAGGGACATTATATCTTACTTCGCTATAAAAATATCATATTTTAATAGGTTATCTATATGCAGAAACAAATGGGGAATACAAAACATCGATTTCGTTTTTGTTTTAAGGATTGCGTCAAACTTCTCGTGGCCAGAAACGCTCATAACGCTTTGGGTGGCAAGACCAGAGCTTAATTGTTCAGTTCAAGTTTTAGAAGAAATAAGGTTTTAAGATTCTAAAGACTTTTCTAGATTGATTATGCGTGTAAGGGAAAATTATGCAGCATTTTTATGCACTGCACTGCCCTCACATTCACACGAGTCCAATCACAAGGCACACGAGCAGGAAAGGTGTTGGGGAGAACAAACTTCTCCGAAAAAATAAACTTGGTTACTGTCAAGACAGTACTGTTCTATCTCGATGTGTGCGTTTAACCAGTAGCAGTACTGCGCTGTCTACTGGCAGCTCTGTCTCACTGTTTTGTCCTCGTGTGAAACCAGCATAAAGAGAAACCTGTCCTGAGAATGGCACAGTCAATTTGTTTGTCGTCTCAATCCATCACCACGTCAAATGCCTCTTCCATGCATGCGTTCATTAATTATATTGTATTTACTGGATTATATGTATTTATTAGATGTTTGGGAAATTCTCAGCTTCACTATCAGTTTGATTAATGGTATATGTGGAAATAGTTTTATAATGTTTGAATCATAATAAGTAGTAATATGGACAGATACTTCGCTACAAAGAAACAACATGGAGGCAAACTTAAACACTCATAAAATCGGTAAATGATGTTTAATCATGTAAGTCTCAAGGAGATTTTTTTGACATCAATAATAACTAATGTACATTCGGGAGTTATGTATGTTTGTCAAGCAGTACCCAGAACATTTCCACAAGCAATCAGATATTACAACACGTAAAGCTCCTAGAGATGTACATAGACTCTACCTCCTTTAGTGTTGATTATAACCGACAATTCTTAAAGCCAAGTGGTAGAGTGCCCACCACGCGGAATGGTGCGGAGGGTGCGTAGAAGAATCCCGCCCGTGGGTGAAATTTTACTTCTCATTTCAGATTATATATCATATGATTAGACCGCTCTAAAAATATAAGACCAATCTTAATGTTACATAGGTACTTAATTATTTACATAAGATATAAACATAACATACATTCACGCCTTTTACCGAAGGGGTAGGCAGAGGTGTACCCAGGACTCAGTCCCATAGTAGATACACCCACATTTCGCCAGTATGTTATTGGTCCCATGTAATAGGGGGCGAGCCTATTGCCATCTACCGGGCACAGCTCCAGACTCCAGGCAGTTATTGAGATAATTCCTAATGGAAAAATCCAATATTTATCACTGCCTGACCTGGGGATCGAACCCGGGACCTCTTGATTGGCAGTCGAGCATGCGCCCTCTACGCCACCTCTACGTCATTATATCACGGATGTCTTAAAACTTGAAACACAACATGTACGACAGCAAAGCACCAATAAACTACCAATTTCATGATGTAGTTAGTTGTTCAAAGGCAATAAAGCAAAACACTGGTATCTCGGTACCACAGGGGCAGTACATGTGTAGAAGTTGGCACACTTGCACTCATAACTATTGCAGAGTAAACATTGTCCAAATGCTAACGTTTTAGACTAGAACGAGTTTAGACTACTGTATACACTACTCTTTCCATAACGTGAATGAAGTGAGAAGCGGGAGAAAGACTTTCTCTTTTAATAAATTTTTCATTTTATCAATGTCAAAGGGCCACAATTCTAGATATGGATACTAAAATCTTAAAGAAAATTTGAAGAAATTTGACGCTGTCTTACTCAGTCGTGCAATAGAGACTTATGAAATAACTATTATGAATGTTACTAGTGTATGAACAGCGTCTTTGCCCGCTCGCAATTATGAAATATGGGAGTTTTATACCAAAACTTTGACACCCTTTTTGGACCCCTTAGAAAGTCAAAAATATTTTTTTTTAGGACATGTCCAGGTAACGAAAACAACCTACATTTCAAGTTTCAAGTCTCTAGGATCAGTGTTTTGTGCTCTGCGTTGCATGTCAGTCAGTGAGTCATTTAGGATTTTATAATATACCAATATAGTGATTATTAGTTGCCCTCCTCCCTCTACTTACTTTTTTATCCTAATTTTTCAAAAGTTCATTAAAAAATTTAAAAAAATTTCACATTAAAAAATTATAAATAATTTCACTGCCTCCTTGACTTGGTCACAAGCGCTGCTGTTGAGCATTAGGCTCCCGGCTTCCTAGGCCAGACAAAGTGATGGATTTTTCTGACGTCCAAAATTTTGTCAGGTTGATGATAATAGGCTCGTTCCCTTATCCATGGGACTCAAAACATAACTAGCGAAGGGTGGGTGTACCTGCTATATATTAAACCTTCGGGAAAACAAGGCGTTATGCTATGATAAGATAATTAAAAAAAAATTCTGTGTGGATAGGTAAATTTATATTACTCATTATTATATTTCGACAAAGTTATTAACATCCAATAAGATTTGAAGGTAAATGAAAGTTAATATAATATCAATTTCCATATAATATTCCTGAATAATTGAGCGAATTGAGCGACGGTCTCTGACAGATGACGCCGGCGATAATTGGTCATTCATTAAACATTTAATGAGAGCGAAATCACTTTATGGCTATATTTCCATCTGAACACCCCTGCATATTGAGATAATTATATTTTTATTTTCTTTTTATTACTGGACTTCGCATAAATAATCATAACGTATACGTAATACGTTACGATTATTTATGCGAGACGTAGGGATCGAATCTCACGATCGCCAGTGGAGGTTGCGAAAAAAACATACGTTTTGAATATTTTAAGGGCTCTTTATCTCAAGAGGCAAATAGGATCACTCTGTTGTCCATCTGTCAGTCCGTCTATCAAGACACTTTTTAACGGGAACGCGTTAAATCAATTTAAATCTCAAGTTCAAGTTAAAATTGATATCAACTACTCAGATCTGAGATCTCTTGTGGCTGTAAAAAAATTATGCTTCTAAGTTAACGCAATCAAAAGTTATGGCTATTTTACTGCATATTTCGATACTTTGCACAAGGAAATTATAGATGGCCCTGTATGTTTTAAGCGATTTAAAGCGTTTGGTTCAGGTATCTAGGTATGGAACCCTACCCTATGCATAACCCGTAACAATTTAACAAGAGCCAACCACAAACAATAATTGATTGGAAAATTGTTCTCTCTGTCTCCATATTTTTGTTATCTCATGATAACGCCAAAAATAAGGTTTACAACACAAAGACAACGCGTAGGTAAAATCAGTCTAACTAGAGATTTGACAGTAAGTTAAGCATATAAGTTTTTGTTAAAGTTGGTTGTTACAACTTAACCTAAGCTTACGCTATCTCTGTATATTTTTTATATGTTAAAATTCGTATACAACAGATTGGAAATGTGCAACAGAAATTGCTACAAAATGGCAACTAAAATATAATAAATTACCAATGGAATATAGTAAATTAAATGCAAATGAATTTTATAACAAAATATTTAAATGGCTATGTGACAGATGTTTTTACTCATTAGATGACTATTTTAAGAGTAAATTTAAGAATTATTTGTTTCAATTTTGTTTTTATTAATTTAAAATTTTGAATTGAATGTTATGCTATATAATGTAATGACATATTATACTAGATTGACAATTACTACGTATGCATAGAAATTTAAATATTTGCACGACACATAACATGTCAAATACAGATTGAACCATGTATATATTTATAAGAACTGATTTCGTACCTGTATTTATGCAAATAAACTCTTCATTCATTCATTTCAAAATGTACACTCTAAAATCATCCCTATCTACATCGACAATCGCTTTACATAATTAACCAACAAGCTCAAAGGATGTTCGTAAAATAACCGCGACAGTGAAATGCTTATAGGGTCTCATTTTGAACGCAAGCCTCGGTACACGTCGCACCTGTAAATACGTTTTCATTGTTTCTCCGAAAAATCTCGCTTCAAAATTACTTCATTTGGGTAAAGGGTGTGGAATTACTTTATTTAGGTATGGGGTAAATTACTAAAGTGTTGGCAAACGTGACATAATAGGCCTTTTGAGAATACTTGATCGTTGTGAATTTCGTAATCGACAGTCTGCTTTTTAAAATGAAATGTAGCTCGGGAATTTCATGATAATTATACTTCTCGATAACCAACGTTATAGTTTATTATCCTTGCTTTAATACTAAAATGTGGGTGACAGACAGGCGAACTTAAAGTATGCGGTTTTAAAGCTCGCGTACTTACTCGGCTCGACGTCGGTGACGATTCATAATGTTACGAGATGTCGTCGATGGAGGTAGCTGTGAGTTACTTAGGAAAAGCAGGATTTTGATGAAATTTTACGGTATATACGTACGGTACGGTACGGTACGGTTGGTAGCTTACAGGTCAAAAGTACATCAAATATAATAATAACACATTTATTTTATAGTGGTAGGCCTCTTTTGCAGGAGGCCGCCTGGGGAAGTACCACACCTTTGCCAGTTATTTATCCGCCAAGCAGTAATGTGCAAACATTACTGTGTTCCGGTATGAAGGGCAATGTTACCAGCGAAATTACTGGGCATGATGGGATTCAACAACTCATATCTCAGGGTGACAGGCGCAGTGCAGTGCCGCACAGAATTCAGAATTTTAAAACACTGGGTGGCACTGTGTCTGATATGGGCAATCATGATGCTTACCATCAGGCACCTGATTTGCTCGTCTTGTTATACTCACTATCGTAAAAAAAAAAAAAAGGTTAAAAATTGTATGTAGAATAAATAAAGGATCATTAAATTCTGTTAACGTGAATAATTATCAAAGTCACTAATTTGAATTAGATTAATCTAATTAAATAGTTTTGTAAACCTAAATAAACTCAAATTACATAAATGTTAAAATGCACAAGCGTTTGCTACTACATAACTATCAAAACTCATCGGCTCGCAGCGATGACAGATATGCGAGCCGTGACGAGCTACGAGTAAAATTTCAAACCTTTTGAATCGCCGACCAGCTTACTCGGCGGTTTTTAAGTAAGCGTACTTAAGGTGACAGACTAGCGATAAAGCTTGCCTAGGCGTAAGTACGCGAGTAAATTCGCTAGTCTGTCACCCACTTCAAATCAAAAGCGGATGCCACACTTTGACACATTGGACAGTCGCATCAGATTAACAGTCACTCATAACATTCAATACCGGCAATCTTTTAGATCCATCTGCTTTTCGTGTAGCTGTCAGCTTGCGTTTGGGTGCACCTTGCTATGTAGGTCACCGTTGCCAATGTGGTACTGCCGTCGACGAACTTAGTCACCACGGTCTCTCACGTTCTCGAAGTGCTGGCCGGATCTCCCGCCACGCTAGCCTTAACGATATCATCCGCCGAGCTTTTACCAGTGCCAATGTACCAGCCGTTCTCGAACCGAACGGTTTGATGCGTGACGATGGTAAAAAAACCTTACGATATGACCCTCGTTTCTTGGAAGCTAAGGCGGCCGCTAGTTTGGGACGCTACTTGCGTTGACACACTAGCGCCATCACATGTACCAGAGACCCAAGGTACGGCTGGTGTGGCGGCGGGTTCTGCCGTGCTACGCAAGCGGTTCACATATGCAAACCTCGGTAGCGGTTACATAATTGAACCGTTTGGAGTCAAGACTCTGAGACCGTGGGGGCCGGGAGCTCACCGCATTTTCTAAATCTATCTATCTGAGCGCCTGGTCGAGGCGACACGTGATCAAATGCTATCATTTATCTGGCCCAACATATAAGCATTGCTATTCAACGTGGCAATGCCGCCAGTATCTTGGGTACGCTGCCATCTGATAGTTGTTTAGAGCACTTGGATTTTCTATATAGGCTGACATGTCGGCCTGTGGATGTTCGAAGTGTAAGGTGCCGAAGATGGCATAATGTATTTAGCGCAGATAATAAGTAGGTAGCTCTATTGTTTAGTCTTTTTTTAAAGGCACGCTGCCCTCTTAAATTTTTTTTTTTGATAATGTGCTATTAAAAAAATTTGATTGGGAAAGTTTCAATCCTTGATATTTAGGGCCTTTTTCACCATCCTCGAGTAAAATGTTGATTAACTACTCGCCAATTAGTGCTACTTAGCAAGTTGAAGTCCCAAATAACTTTTGGCAGTTTCAGATTTTTTGTAGTGGTAGGCCTCTTTTGCAGTAGGCGGCCTGGGAAAGTACCACACCTTTGCCAGTTATTCATCCGCTAAGCAGTAATGTGCAAACATTACTGTGTTCCGGTATGAAGGCCAATGTTACTAGCGAAATTACTGAGCATGATGAGATTCAACAACTCATATCTCAGGGTGACAGGCGCAGTGCAGTGCCGCGCAGAATTTTGAATTTTAAAACACGGGGTGGCACTGTGTCTGATATGGGCAATCATGATGCTTACCATCAGGCACCTGATTTGCTCGTCTTGTCACTCACTATCATAAAAATAAGGCCAGTTTATGTACCGATTAGCATAACTCGGACATTATGAAAATAGCACTGCGCCTTACTCGCTACTTTAATAAACGAGTAGCTTACTCGGTACCTTATTCGAAGTTGGTGAAGGAGACCTCTTAGACTTCTAAGATATGGATAGAATATATTAATAATGATCGTTTTATTGGCATCCAATATCTGGCACCGATAAATCCCCAGAGTGGTTGAGAACTGGGTCAAACTCGCGCGTAGTGCCGAAGTCGTTGGCTGTCTTGTTATAATTCGGAAGCGATGGACTAATTGGACTGCGACGTAAAAGTTACTTTTAATTGGCTTCCTGATATGTAACGGAGGATATAGAACCTTATGCTGGATTATCTATCTCTGTTTTTTATTATTAGCTGGTATTTTTTTGCCGTATGGTGAAAGTTCATGTTCATTTGGAATACTTAGTTTATGCTGAATTATTTAAGAGGGAGAACTGGAGATATTATCGTTTGATTATACAGACACGATTATACATACTGTTTACCCGTGGTTGACGTAAGAACCGGCTAAGGGTTAACAGATCCAGAGGAGGGGCAGCAGTGTCCTCTGTAAAAAACCATCGAACTGCGCTCGACAACCCGCCTGCCAAGCGTGTCGAGTATTGGCAACAACCCCCCTTATGGGGCAGACCTTTGTTCAGCAGTGGACTTCCAATGGCTGGATGATGATGATGATGATGATGATGAGATAGACATGAAACATGATATGAGATCCATGACGAGGGCATGTGGACAGAAATTGTCTTTTGTTTAAACGCTTATATTTTACTATTTAAATGTAAAAGTGGGGAAGGCCTATATTCAGCAGCGAACGTCCTACAGCTGAGATGATGTGTGTATCTAGATACGTAGTATTAAAACTACTGAACCGATAGGGCTGAAATTTGCTATTCTTTTAAAAAAAAATCTTTCTTTTAGAATTCAGAGTAGTTCTATAAAAATATGGTTCAATCATAAATAACTAAGATGGTCCTTTATATAAATCAAAACAAAAATTCATTTATTTTTCATAGCCATTTTATTTATTTTGCTTCATACTACACAAATATTTATTTTACGTATATAGATAATATTATCATAAAGATCAAAGCTGTAAAATCAAAAGCTTAGTTTATAAAACGGATCACCGAATCGGGTGTCGAGACGATAATTTCTAACCGATGGACTTTGGATTATAACGCTGACTCACAGTTCCGAGATCGAGTAAAAAGTTTGTTTCGATTGCTTTTACGGATACTTATTGAATTTTGTATTAACAGCTGTTTCATTTACTGTGAACCTTATTAAATCTTATAAAAATCATTCTAATCGGTGTAGTTTGATAGTAACGGCTTCGTGGCTAGGTTGGCTCTGCCTGCGAAGCAAAGAGTCCTGGGTTCGAATTCTTGAATCGCAGCCGAGGCCAGTACTTACTTGTGTAATCAGCTCAAATTGTTGTTTTCGGGTCTGAGATGTCATGTATGGTTTGCAAATCTTAGTGCAGGGTTGTGAGTGTTATTTATTTATATAAAAAAATTAACGGTTTTATGGTATACTAGCAGTATCCCGCGGCGTCACCCACGTAGTTATCTTTCCCGTAGGAATATCGAGATAAAGTACCCTCTGTGTTATTCCAGGGTCTAAGGTACCTACATATCAAATTTCAGCCCATTCGTACATCCACTCATCCAAGATAACTTACTCAAACATACTATGGTTTGAGTAAGTTATCCAATATGAAAAATATCCAATGTGTTTATGAGACTGTTCAGTCAATGGCTCACCCCCTGCAGTGCCATAACTGCCCCACGATAGCTATAATGAAGAACCACAGAGGAGATTCATCCTGATCTGTGTGCAGGACCATCTCAAAACAAACCAAAACGCCGTAGATCTGGCAAAATACTGGCCCAAAATATTATAAGTAGAAAACTAGCCATTTTGACTCGAAAAGGAATATGAAAGTAAAATATATCCAAAAAGTACGAAACCAAAACCGATCATAGAGTCCACAATAGGCGCAGCCGAAAGGTCGAAACCATCACAAATTACGTCAGAAACGTGTGTAGTGTACCTACCCGATATTTGTCAAAGGGCGATGCTAACTAACGCCTTTTTCACAAAGACCCGCTGACTCTCTGGTGTGACCATCTCCGAGGTTTTCCCGAATATTTTGTGCAAACTTTAGTCGTAAATCACTACATCACTACATTACTAAACAAGCAAGGTTTAATAAAAAAAATTTTTTAATGATTTTACTGTATGTAATAGTCATTTTGCCATCAAAACTAAACGTGTTATAATATTATATCAGATCAATCTGTCAATAATGGGTAACGGGTAACATTTCAATTAATAAATTCAACGCAAATAAAAATAAAATTATTTAGAAAATAATTTGATCTAAACAAACAACCCTAAAAAATAAACAGCATTAAATTCATAAAATTGTTTAAAAAAATACTGGAATTGCAAATCTTACTGCTTAGGAATTGCAGCACACAGCTTTCAGGATCCAATGATTAGGGCTGGGCTGTATCAGTCAGGGCTTTAATGTTTAAACACACCAGCCCAGCTACACTATGATCGAGGAAAAGTAAAATTCTAGGGGGTTAAGTAGCAGATTATAATAGCATTGATTTAGTGCAAAAAAGGGAAAAACCGAGAAAAACTAGTAAACTCCGTGTCATGCAGAAGAAAGATGATTTGTAATCAGCTTTGGAAAATCGAAGTTTTTTGGCAGCAACGCTTATTTTACCTTGCAATACTATAAATGACGAGGCCGACTTATCAATTAGGCTAACTGATTTTTGCTTGCTTGCTATTATAATAAAATAGTGAACATGTCATATTTCGTCATGGTAACACTAACGGTACCAAATTACCCGTTTCAGAGTTTCTTGTCACGTACCCGAATACATTGCAATTTTTATAATACAACCTCGCTCTAAACGGCGAGAAATAGTGGGCTTCTATTTCTACACACTGAACTGTACATTTTGTATCTGACTGTACTGCTCGCTATTTTTGGCTCACTTAAAATTATCGATTGGGTGTATCTACTATGGGACTGAGTCCTGGGTACACCTCTGCCTACCCCTTCGGGAAAAAGGCGTGAATGTATGTATGTATGTAAAATTATCGAATTGGATTACAACTTTTTAAAATATTATAATTTTAACACCTACTACCTTACCTATTAATAATATTAAAATTAATAATAATTGAAAGGAGTTGTTAGTTTTAGGGCCACGTCGACCTTATATTATAATTTTGGTTTTATTTTATAGACCTAATAATAAGAAGATTTCAAATGTGCATAAATAATATGTTTTAGTATCGCCATTAAATATTATAATAAAAAAGCAAATGTGCAACTTAAATTGGAACGCGTGTCACCATTAAATATGTTTAGTACTTAACCGCGCTTTATTCTACTAGGGCTACTATTTTTCCTAAAATTTTTACCGGCGCGGTTATTATTGTAAACTTGCAGCTGCGTAGCAACATCAGTAAAAATTACAAAAATTACATAACATACATTCACGCCTTTTTCCCGAAGGGGTAGGCAGAGATGTACCCAGGACGCAGTCCCACAGTAGATACACCCACATTTCGCCAGTATGTTAATGGTCCCATGTAATAGAGGGCGAGCCTATTGCCATCTATCGGGCACAGTTCCAGACTCCAGGCAGTTATTGAGATAATTCCTAATGGAAAAATCCAATATTTAACACTTTGCCTGACCTGGGGATCGAACCCGGGACCTCTTGATAGGCAGTCGAGCATGCGCCCACTACGCCACCGAGGCAGTCAAAAAAATTACAAAAAATTACGTTTGACAAAATACTCCGTCACTATCTATCAATGCGCGTAAAAATCCTTGTTTTATACTGTCAACGTATGGATTTAAGCTTGTTTGTCAACGTAAGTATGAAATCTTAATATCCAAAAGTATGAGGAACCCAAACTTAACAAAATGACCTTTAACCTGGATTAACCTAATACCTTCCAAATGTTACTAAGTGTATGTGGACCTTAGAAAAGTTAATCTCGGCAGAGCTCGAAAGGTCCTGCGGGATCCATATGGAATCAACATCGCAGAGTTCCGTACTTATGTTTATCTTCGCAAGACCTTTGTAATTGATTGGTTGACATTTCGGAACTTCTGAGTAGAGAAGGGAATATCAAATTTTAGTCTTCGGAGTTAATTTTGGAATGACAATCATTAAGATGTTAGCATTTGTATAGTCATCACTGAGGAGTTTGTGACTGCGACAATGGTTTTTATCAGTACTGTACTTTATCGTAATTTGGAATGTGGCTATTTGCGTTTTGTCGCTATGCGGAAGTGACTTAATGCGAAAATGAAGTGTGTCATTTTTTAAGTATGACAAAGCTCCTAAACTGTTTGATATACTTGTTCTCTAATCAAACGGGTTTCCAAAATCATTAATCTGCAAGTCCAATATTTCGTAAACAAGTCAGGTCAAAACTATTATTACTTCATCATCATCATCTCAGCCATAGGACGTCCACTGCTGAACATAGGCCTCCCTCATTTCCATCCAGTCCGGTTGTAAGCGGCCCACCTCCAGCGTGTTCCAGCCGTCCTTATCAGATAGTCTGTCCACCGTGTGGGTGAACGTCCTACGCTGCGCTCGCTGGTCCATGGTCTCCATTCGAGAACTTTACAGCCCCATCGGTCATCAGTTCTACGTGCTGTGTGCCCTGCCCATTGCCACTTCAACTTGCTCATCCGCTGGGGTATGTAACTTTCGTTCGTATACGGATCTCCTGATTTCTGATTCGATCTCGCAGAGAAATCCCCTAGCATAGCCCTCTCCATAGCTCTTTGCGCTATTTTCAGCCTACTGATAACACACAGTCAGAGACCAACGTTTCAGATCCGTAAGCCAATCACTGGTAACACACACTAGTCGAAGACCTTCGACTTGAGACACTGAAGTATTTTGGAAGAGAAGACGACATTATAAGAGTAATTCTATTACCAACATTGAAACTAGTAAAGAGTTAGCATAAAATCCGTTGTCTTCATTTATTTTGAACCTCCCCAAACAATTCCAACCAAACATTAACCCGACCACATAACACAACCATAGTTGCTTACAAACCTTGGTTACAAGCCATAAAATACCAAAGAACAGTCATATCATATTTAGTACAAAGATATGTTCAGTTAGCATGCGATAGCAAGTCGTGTTTCCGCTTGAAATATCTTACAAGAACATTAGCATTCTATTGGCCCACATTTTACGGCACACATGTTTCATGTTGACAAAAACAATGCTTGGGATACTGATCAGCATTTTATTGAATCATTGTCGCAAAATAACCCCCAAGAATAGTGATTGTATATAATGAAAGTGGAAGATGCAAAAGTCGAATGTAACGAATAGTGACAAGTGACGAGAAGAAATCTTATTCCAACGGCGGAAACAATGCAATGATGCATAAATACGTTAAAAATAAGTTTCATATAATATGTATCTATAAACCTAGGAAAAATAGGCGAACGGAGTCTTCTAAACAAGAAGTGAAGCACCATAGTACGCCAGCTCGTTAATACAAACATGACGGCATGCACACATTTACACTCATGAAACCAGAAAAAATAAGGTGAATGTTTGCGTACCTATAAGGGGTTACTGATCGAGCTTTTAGTACAAAAATCCATTCCTTCCACTCAAGGTAGACCTCTCCAAACAAGTGCGCGAGCTGGCTTAGTATGTTGCTTCACTATATGTTTTAGAAGACTGCCGTCCGCCTTTTTCTATAGCTTCATGTATCTATCGATAATTATCAAATTATCAATGATTTTTCCCCAATCTCCAATTAGTATAAGTCCAATTAGTAAAGTGTTACGTGTTATATCTCAAATTGACTTCAAATCCAGTTCTGTTTCTCTCCAAGGTAACAACACCTAGATACTAATTGGGTATGTCTTAATTATCTCTGTAAGTCTACGTTCTGCTTCCTCCAAGCCTATTAAGTTGTTACTTGAATATCAAGTGTACCTATTCCCATTTATCCGTTATCTTGAGACAAAACGTAGCAAGCACTGAGCAGTACATCACAAGCTGCTTCTAACGGATTCGGTCCGCAAATTCAGGTTAAGAGAACACAGGGATTGTCTTCACGGACACCCTGTGAATGGGATACGAAGTACGGGGGGCTAATGTGAAATTTGTGAGTTGTTCTTTTTGTAGGATTTGACCTTTGAAGACGTTTAGATCAGATTAGATTAGAATACTCTTTATTTCGACCATTTTACATAATATTACACAGTACAACATAATAACTTAAAATTTAAGCTATAACTTAAAAGTGATTGGTCGACAATTGGCGGCCTTATCGCTTTAAGCGATCTCTTCCAGGCAACCAGTCTGGACGGAAAGGTGTAATAGGAAGAGTAGGGATGGGATCGGGAAAAAAATTATTACACATAACTTATATACACTATACATAATTGGAATTATAATATTTACTACATATTATTAATATACTACATACATCTATTGACGAGACGTTTGTTGTTAATAGTGTGTGAAATTTTCAAGATATGAGAAATGTATCCCAATTAATTTATGAAATTTATGTAAACTTAAATTTCATAAATTAAAGGTAAATACTACTTACTTATATTGACTATAATATATGTATTAGGCATAATCCAAATAATCAAAAAATAAAAAAAAAATCCAAATGCGACCGTATCGCGCGAATGACAATAATAGGATACCTATTCGACATTATCATGTTTGATCGCGGATTTGTACGACAAAATTTCATGCTAACCTGCGTTGAACACGCAGTTGCGTTCTATTAGGACGAATTTTATTTTGTTCGTTTAGCATAATTACATTATATTGGGATGAAGATGGTACAAAATTGCTTTTAGCATAAATAAGATAAAGCACAAATTAAACTTTGACTGGCCGGTTGACTCAAGGTAATGCCCCTGCCTAATGAGCCGCGGCCCAGGGTTCGATCCCCGGCCAGGTCAAACATTTGCGCATGAGCATATCCGTTTGATCTGTGTCTGGGTGTTATAAGCGTGTATAAGTATGTAGGTATATCAGTCTTCTGGCTACCCTAGTACACCGTGACCGTGGGTGGTATTACGAACATGCAATCGCGTAACTACAGCAGTAAATTTTGCTATCAAACATCATTTTTTGTATGGCGTTTGACAGCATACATTAAGCAATTAAACGCTTTCCACACTTCTACTGCTGTTCGTAATAAAGGGGCGTGTGTGGAAGTTGTCCAATAAAATATAAAAAAAAAATACCACATGTTTTGAGAAGTTTACATTTTGTTTTTTTAGTAGAGGTTGCAATAAAGTTGCTGGTTACACGATTTTTAGCTTTCATAGTCTCTTCGATAGGTACATTATTACGAGTATATTGGAGTATATTAATAAATGTAATGGAGGTATATTTCATAAATTTAATAATGTTTTGTCTATTTCAAAAAATGTAAATGAAAATGTTGCGTTATTATTGTAGAGATGTATCTCTCCGAATGTTCTGATAGACTTAGTGGCTTCTTTGACTTGCAAAATTGTCTTCTTAGGACCAATTTAAATAATACATATTTGAGTTATAGCACAGTTTCATAGTAGCCCACGACAATCTGCAGTGTCTAGCCCAGGATCAATACCGTGTCTTCGGTCTGGTTGCTTCCATTCGTTACCGTCCGTTGCTATTGTTATAGCATTAATTAATCAACGTGCTCCTACTGTATCTGCTCAACCGCTTGTGACGTCATCTATGTATTATCATTGTCTTTTAAGACAATAATAACAAGCTTGCTTAAAATTTGTAAGACCTTGGCGGTTTTTTAGTTCTATTGCTAATATACATTTATGCTATATTTCAGCTGATTGTACAGGAAGAAGACATAACATACCATCACGCCTTTCTCCCGAAAGGGTAGGCAGAGGTGTACCCAGGACTCATTCCCATAGTGGGTACACCCACATTTATTCGCAGTATTAATAGTGAAAATTCAATAACACTTTGGTTGACCTGGGCATCGAACCCGGGACCTCATGAGCTTGCGACAACTACGCCAACTAGGCAGTCGAGGTAAGAAGAAATAACTGCAAAATTTAATGATTTAAATTAATGGGAACCGTGATGTTCATGATATTAATTAACATCCATTATTATATTAATTCCCGACGAGAAAAATTATAATTATATAAATTCCCAACGGGTCTCTGTAGCCTATCGAGAAATGTACATATTTCTAAAAATGTATCCCAAAAAGTAAAAATTTGATTTGATAAAATCTTCAACTTTACAAAGTGCAGATAAAAACTTTTTGAATAAATCTTGAACAAAATATTTATCGACGAAGTTTGGAAAAGTTCAAAGTGTATTTTTTTAGAATATGAATTGAAATATGGAGACGTCGAGTCTATCGATTTTTATCCGATAACAGCAAAGCTGAAAAGGTAACAAATATATTTTAGCGAATCACTATGCTTTAGATTATCTGCTTATTTTTAAATTTATTGTATTTTGAAACACACGAAACACGTGTCGATATGTGAATGGTGTCACTAACAAAAATAAAACCTAATAGCATTTCCTCTTTGCATGCAATTTTGCGGGCGGGAGGGAGGAGGTGCACTGTGCATGGTGTTTTTGACACTAAAAATCGGAACTAAAAACTAAATATTCTTGTTCTAGAAGTGTATTTTGGAAGGCAAGACAGTGTTTTTCTTGAAAGATAAGTAAGGGATCCTGGGCAAGTCATGTTGTAAAGCATCTTTGCAATTCAAGAGTTGACACTACGCCTAAAAAATAATACTACTCCAGCAGAAGTACAGGAGATTACCTAATAATAAGTGTGTCTTCTTAATAAAAGTTAAAAGTACCTTAGCATTTCCTGCATTGAGTTATGAAATATATACGTAAATGGTTAACTTCCCTTGAACTATGTAAATAAACAGAACTCCCAAACTCAACTAGCCATGGCATTCTTCAGCAGTTCACTGGCATCGTTCCAAAAATCACTTTACAGCTACTTTCTTACTTTTGTAAGTGAAAACTCTTGTTGGATGTTCTTGAGTATTTACTATCGTACTACAAGTTAGAAGCCTTTAATAATCACGGGCTTGTTTTTTTTATCATAATAAAGTTATTTATATTCTCATATAAAAGGTTACTTCTATGATAGACCTGTACGCCTGATATACCTATTTGTATACGCAAATAAAAATAATTAACTAAATAAGTGCCTCGATAGCGTAGTGGGCGAGCTCAACTGCCGTTCATGAGGTTCCGGGTTCGATCCCCAAGCCAGGCAAAGTGATAAATATTGGATTTTTCCATTAGGAATTATCTCAATAACTGCCTGGACTTTGGAACTGTGCCCGGTAGATGGCAATGGGCTCGCCCCTTATTACAAGGGACCAATAACATACTGGCGAAAAGTGGTTTGACCAACTATGAGACTGAGCCCTGGGCACACCCCAGATACATGAAGTTTTGTACACGCTTAAACTCTTACGCGCGACGTGATTTCACTGGACTTACATACACTGAAGGCGGGGCTGCTTACAATCGGACTGGATGGAAATCTATGGGAGAGGTTTAACTTTGCCTAATTTAGTAATCCATAATTTTGACCTAATTTTGCCCAGGTTGCACGACGGCCGCGTATCCCCAACTTGTATCCAGTTGTAAAATTATAAAATATAATACATACGTGTAGATAGGCATCCTGTCCCCGTCCTTGAACCACAATAGCATGGCTACGTCTCGAGCCGGCGCGGCCAGGTCGCACGGCAGCCGCGTCTCCCCGCCTGGCGGGGACCACACCTGAATCACATCTGCGGAGGAAATGGATAAAATTAGTTGACCAGGTTTTTTTTTTATGATTTTAGGTAACAAGACAAGTAAATCCTGATGGTAAGCATCATGATTGCCCATATCAGACACAGCGCCACCCAGTGTTTCAAAATTCAAAATTCTGCGCGGCACTGCACTACGCCTGTCACCCTGTGAGATATTAGTTGTTGAAAGTCGTCGTGCCCAGTAATTTCGCTACTTCTGTTGTTCACATTGTGGGTGCTAATTGGCTGAAATGTACTTTGTATCAATTCATTGTTACCCGCGCGTTCGATAATGACGGCAGAATATGGTACGTCTGAATCAAGCCTCACACTAAAGTTGGTAACAGACCCACTCGACAAATTAAGGGAAAAAAGAAAGACTTGGCGTGCTCAGAGAGTCAGCGGTAAGATCATAATTTCTCTTATAATATTATAATAAACAAGAAAATATATTCAAGTACCTAAATAGAAAATAATTTTACTAGAATATAAATCAAAACTTAAATTTCAGTAAATTCTTAGAAAATTCGAAACAAAAATCTAGTAGCCAATCTACTTAAGTACGGTACTTATCTTTATAAGTCTGTTACACATTTTCAAGTTTCTATTTCGATTCATTCCTTTCATGTAATAATGCTTTGACTATCGGAGCTCAAAGATCTGATATTCACAAACAAATACGTAAAGCCCAATGGTACACTTGAAAGGATTTCAGTAAATATAGCCTAGATCTAGTAAACAACTGTAAATCATTGCTATCTTGATCCGAGGGGTGTAAATCAATCAGTTTGAGTACGGATATATTGTTTGTAAATATGTGGTAAATATTGCAACACTACGGTACGTTTCCATAACATATCATCACACCAATCTCTTTTCCAGGGGGCCGCCTGGGGAACTGCCACGCCTTTGCCAGTTATTCATCCGCCAAGCAGTACTGTGCAAACACTACTGTGTTCCGGTCTCGAAGGGCAATGTTACCAGTGAAATCACTGGTTTTTTTTTTCACACTGCTAGGTACATTAAAATAAAACAATTCAACTAATAACTTAACATAAATTATAAATAAACTTAAATTATAAATAAAAAATATCATTAAGGTCGCCTCGTACAGGTAAGGTGCCCAAAAAACTAGCTACATTACCTCTCTGTATGGCCAAACTTATACGTTGGCCAAGGTAGTAGCCAGCCTTTTGGTCACCTGTGGTTTCAACTAGGCGCCTCGATAACTACCCGAAAAAGGTTTTGGTTTCTGAACCCCATGGCCCCATTGTCTCTACCGCAAACGGAACATATATGCATCCCTCGCTGAGAGATGCATATTTCTTACGCTCGAGGGATTCCGCGTCATCTGCTGCTGCGGCAAGATTAGTAAGGCTTAGTAAGATTTCCATAAATACCAAGTTATTTGTAATTTGAATACGAAAAAAAGACATCTCACGCACTATTTACAGATAAAAACTTTTGAGGGGTAAAAATACCGAAAGAAATAGAAAGGTGAAAGAAATCCAGTAATCTCAATACAAAGGCTACAAATCCAAGATGATGGTCGACAAAAGACCGGCACCTCATTACGAAGGAATGCCATTCAAACATAAAGGAACTTTCAAAGGAAATCATCGGAAAAACTGGGAATTCAAGTTTTATGGTGAAAAAGAATCGGCTCAGTATTGTCCGGTTCACATCACATTTGTGTATGAAAGATGGAAATGGGACTTTCACAGTGGAGCTGCCGCTGAGTTTTGATATTATTTTGGTCATTAATACGTCAAAATTCTACGATAGACGAGAACTTTCTTAATAAATATTAGCTCCAATTCTATTACTTAGTTCATTATATTTGCGCGGTCAAAGGTCAAATACGTTTATCAATAGTTTGTAATCAAATCAAACGAAAAATAAATACTCGATTAGTTTTTCCGTAATATTAACACAACTCCGTACGCGTTCACGCTGCATGGATGTCAAAGCTACACTAATGTAAGGTGCATGGATTGAAGTGCACTTTAGTCGAGCAAAGTGACGAAATATAGTACGTAGTACATTAATATCGTTGATTTTGGTGATTTATGCTAACGTTTTTAAATTTTTTACCTAAATAAGCTATCAAGAATAATTCACGCCGGTACGTCTATCAAAGGGATATATCTTATAAATGGTATTAGAAAGACACAATTTTTTCTAGGTTTTATAGCTATGACGTAGCGAGGAACGGGTGGAGAATAATTTTCAGCGTCAGGACTTATCATCTTCGACCTTATTGTTAGATAAATAAGGCTCGTATACTTAATCAATTTCGTTTATTTACCGTGCGTTCGGAAAGCTACCAATAGATAAAGCTACGAGTACTATAGTAGATATACCGGACGCCATCCTCGCTCTGTCAACTACACGCAGATCATAATATTATTATTATAGAAACATAACAATACAATAATAAATATCACTCCTCAAAACAGAAACGTATATCTTTTAATTAAAGTATATTAGTCAAAAATATTTTGTATTGGGTAATTAAGTTATAGAAACTTCATATAGAATTCTGACGTGCACTTGGCCAATTTCTATATCAAATTCTTTGCTGCCCGCATCTGCAGTCTACAGATCCGCATCTACAGATGTTTTAAAATTAAACCTTTGATTGAAAATGTTTTTTACGCGTCAAATACTTTCAAAATATGGACTGCCTTAAGAGTTCATCACTGCGAAAGTAACACAGGAAGGCCTCAAGTTTAATGACGTCGCAGGCTTTTGTGACCCTCCTCCCTAACTCGATTCACACGTTTCGGGGCCTTTTGATCTCGAGCATTCTTTGAGTAATACCAGTATGAATAAAAGAATAGCTTCTTCACACACGACCGGTTATCTAATTACGATGGTCGGATATGTGGAGTCATTACGGAATAGTGGTGATAAAGTAGGGTTTTTTTTTAACGTGTGGAAATGCATTTATTTACGCATACTCGCCCGCCAGGGGGAGGTGGGCGAGTTATGTCGGGCTCGGCGAGAAGCGCCCATACCGACTAAAACCGCACGATGAGCTCTATTCACTATCCCGCCTCGGCGGTTGGCCCCTAGGCCCGGCCCTTGAAAAGGATGACCACGCTCACTTGGCCATCCCTCAGTCTTGTGGAGCTATAAGGTCCGGTATAGAGCCCCCCGACTCTACACTGAAGCCCCACTACGGAGGGTGAAGGAGGCGGGCAAAACGCCTCCTTCTTGCCCCCGCTCGCCTGCGACGCAGCGGGTCAGATTCCGAGTCATTTTCTCTGACCCGCTCCGAGGGTTTATTTTACCTAGATAATAATGCTTTTCTATAATTATTAACTATCTAGACTACTTTAGTGAGTTCCTTAGTTGTGTTAGTGCGAATCACCCAAGTACTGTTTCTGAATAGGACCGGACCATTCCCACCGCAGTGGTTGGAGCAGTGCGAATACCCCAAGGTATCTTTTGGAATGGGTCGATTAGGACCACGGAGATTTGTAGTAAAACTTCATATCTTTTTTGTCCGCATCAACCTATCCAAAGAGAACTTTTCCTACTGCGCTCCGAATCGACCCATTACAAAAACTTCATGCAGAAAATCGCCTGGGGAAGTACCACACCTTTGCCAGTTATTCATCCGCCAGCAGTAATGTGCAAACATTACTGTGTTTCGGTCTGAAGGGCAATGTTACCAGCAAAATTACTGGGCATAACGAGTTTCAACAACTGATACTTCAGGGTGACAGGTACAGTGCAGTGCTGCGCAGAATTTTGAATTTTAATACACTGGGTGGCAGATACTGACACTTACAATTTAACGCGGTATCTGAAACAAGGTAACGCCGCCCAGACCAAAACTCCACATGTCATGAGATTGAACCCAGGGTCGGATTTAACCATTGGGCCATGGAAGCTATAAAAGTCTTAAGTTAATTATGTTTTAGAATACTTGAAAGAAAGAAATAAAAGGCATTTATTGAGACACACATTGCTCCTTAGTAATTCTAATCGACAGTATAAATAATTAAAACAAAATAGTTTATATAGTTAATTATTCGATAAGTAATAATATTTCTTATCGAACATTTTCTTTTATTGTCATTGCACACCATCGTAAGTATGTAATATCTTCTCCAGTTCCAGGATAACTGGTAGAAAATACTAATCTAGTCTTAGCGTTGTGCAATAAATAAATAAATAGAAGTCACAATTTACTGCACACATTATCGCCAATATGGGTTTATTTCTGACTTCAACTCCAACTCTGCCTTTTTCACGAGGATTCAAATATAAAACGCAACTACGCAATATTCTCAGAGATTTGGTTCAACACGAACCCTTATTAAACACTGTTTGTTATTCTTTTGAAGTTCCATGACTTCTCTACAATGAAATCAAAATTAATTTATACAGTTTCTGAAGAAAGTTGCTTACTTTTGCAAGTTCTTAAATAAATGTAAACTTTGAATAATCACATGTAACTCACAAAACAACATAAAATAATATATTGTACTCGTAATGATAATCTTGTGTCTTGTTGATAGCAAGAACAGGCTCGTTCCTATTTTATTGGACATGTAAGCAAACATGCATGGACACCAGAACCTCTTTTATATATTAGAAGTCACCCGCTGAAAAGTACCTAGTGCTTTGTTAGTCTAACCGGCAGAATCCGCAAGAATGACTATTTAATGTGTGATATTATCTACTTCTTCGTAA
Organism: Hemistola chrysoprasaria; assembly: GCA_947063395.1. Taxonomy (NCBI): domain Eukaryota; kingdom Metazoa; phylum Arthropoda; class Insecta; order Lepidoptera; family Geometridae; genus Hemistola; species Hemistola chrysoprasaria. The sequence goes on along the minus strand of OX346728.1, from coordinate 13,195,051 downwards.
CTTATAATACCCTGGTACCTTTTCTTGTACATTTTATTATGTTATAAATATAAATTGCACCACATGATTCGATCCACTGGTACACTGGCCGTTAAAATGTATGTTACGAAGTTGAGCAATCTAGTTGAGCTATGAGGAAGTAACGGGTAATAATACCCACTGCTTAACTGAGCTATGGGGAAGCAACGGTGCCGAATCAGTTAAAGGTCTAGAAGATAGGTAATTAGAGCATTCCCTGCAGTGCAGTTGAGGTTGTGGCTCCTTAGGATGGTGGTAAGACCCTACATCAAAGATAATATTATAACTGGGACAAACTCATACATCAGACAGAGATAGTACGAGTGTGGTGGTTATAAAGGTTATTACGTATTGCTAGGGTGCGGTACAAGACATAAGATAGTGGTCTAAAAATACAATAAAACATTTATCGCTATTTATTGTAATTGGAGCCGTAGAATTACCGGCTATAGAATACCCTCTCTACCCATGGTTGCCGTAAGAGCCGGCTAAGGGTTAACAGATCCAGAGGACGGGCAGCATCGTCCACTGCAAAAAACCATCGAACTGCGCTCGACAACCCGCTTGCCAAGCGTGTCGAGTAATGGCAAAACCCCCCTTTATGGGGGAGGCCTATGTCCAGTAGTGGATCACAAACGGCTGAGATGATGACGATGATTATAATTGGAGGGTCAAGAACTAAATACCTACCAATTTTTAAAATTACGATTCGAACACATATTTTATGAAAAAAACTGCACTTAATCGCGTTAACTACATTTTTTATTTAACTCGACGTTTCGACTTAGTTACATCAGCCGTCTCAGTTCTTTTGTCCTAACTTCTGGCACAGAATACTTAAGGCTTCTGGCAGTTAACTTCTTATGTGGTCAGTGTGTGAGTGGTCAACCGTGGCGTCAAAGTTTTCATTCCACGTCAAGCCTGAAGCCACGAAGCCACGAAACGCCTCGATGACGACAGCTAGGACAAGAGGTTACTCTCGGCCTTCGTCATATAAACGATTGTCGTCTCGGTTATATCAGAGAAATTTGGCAGTATCACACAAAAACATGACAATAACAATCCATTATTTATTTAAAAAAATAGATTTTATAAATTCTCTTCGCAAATCATGGACCTGCGCGCAAAAACCCAATAGACGATTGAAAATAATACGGCCGTACCACCGTAACGTATTCGGTACGGTGTTCACACTACACGATCGAATCGCTTTGATGTGCAAGTGACCGTATCACCGTACCAAGTAATAACCATAATAGTGTTGGTTGGACAGTACGCCATAAGATCGAACATGTTATCGTGGCGAACCAAGTTCGTGGTACCGCCGTACCATGTTCGATCGTCTATTTGCTGTTACACTAAGTTATTCGCCATGATGAATTTAGAATGACGTCACATAGCCAACTATGCATTGACATTATAACTAAACCTGTATGAAAATTTTTCTTATACTTATATTATAAAGCAGTTGCTTAACTTAGTCTATGTATAGGAGCGGCACGAGAGAGGTAGCGTGTTTACGGTACTGAGGTATGGGTGCGATATGAGAGAGTTATAGCGAGCCAGTTCGCATGTCACCCCTCTATAGTGCCTAATATTTACTTCATTAAATTCAGAAGTTGTTATTATTCATTCCTAACTTGTCCCAAAACACATCTCGGCCGATTGCTCGACAGCCTCGTTGGCGCAGATGGTAGTAACTCTGCTTTCTGTGCCGCAGGCCCCGGGTTCGATCCCCGGCCAGATCAAACATTTGTGTGCATGAATATGTCTGTTTGATCTGTGTCTGGGTGTTATAAGCTTATATAAGTATGTATATCAGTCATCTGGTTACCATAGTACAGGCTTCTAGCCTAGTTTGGAACCAGATGACCGTGTGTGGAAGTTGTCCCATATTATTACTATTATTATCTGTTCACACCAATTTGTGTTAGTCCGTGTATATGTTTGGAGACAAGCGTAAAACGCGACAGAAGTACTCATTTACTATGTTTATTTGCTACGATAGTTTTGTTATCTTTATAGTAAGGTTTTTTTTTATTGGTCGGTTAGGGTGTAGCGGAGGGTGCAGGACTTTTCATAAAAAAGAAAAAGAAAAATGTCGATGACTTCCGATGACGGTACGTGTAGATGACCTCTTTAGGAGCAAAGTTTGTGTTACCCATTTTGCTAGAAAATGATTTGAAGAATAAGATTAAAAAAACATGGCCCTCCGACCGATACCTAGCAACTGAGGAATTTTTTAAACCGTGTACTTGAGGCCTCGAGTCGAGCGGCTGTCTAGCAAGCGCTCGGGTTGAGGCAAGGTCCCAACTTGCACCCCCCCGACGGGTTCCCGCCTTCTCGCGGTGGGGGGGGTCAGTAACCGTGGTATGGGGACCCACGGTGAAGCGAAGAGGAGCCCGAGGTGGTCGGCTGCTCCACTTAGTTCTCCAGGCTGAGTGTGAGTAGCGGAGTAGGTTGCGGTTCGGTGTGGGACGAACCGCAACTAAAGCGGACCGCGATGCGGTATGAGACGCATCGCGGCCGAATGGTGGGGCCGCGGCGGGAGAGAAGTGCCGGTATTGCGGTGCGCCGCCCTTCCTGCCTTCCGCGGCCCAAACGGGGTCGCCACCGTTAAATGGCGAAGGCGGTGGGGTCGCAGGGGAAGAGGAGTGTCGGTATTACGATGCGCCGCTCTCCCTATCCTCTGCGACCGAATGTGGTAAGTATATAATATCATTTTATGACGTTTGAATATCTTAGACCTTGGAATGTCACATGGGATATCAGCTGGTGGAACCAGGGCAGAAGTTACGTTTATTTCAAAATTAATAAAAAAAAAAAATTTGAATAAATATTATGTTTTCTATATTATACTCGATAAGATCTTTACTAAGTCGTAAATTCATACATTTTTGCTATTATTATGTCAAACACCTAAATAACACAACAAAGATCGTTTCCAAACATTTTAATCTCCGAAACAATAGAAAACAACTGTCTAAATCGAAATTACTTTTCCAATCCAGGGTTTCATTTGTCCGATCCGAGTCGTAGGATCAACTTGTATCCGGTTTGATCCGCAACGAGCATTTATTGTGTAGAAAATCCAAGCACGATTTACATACCTGCTGTTGTAATCCGGGAATCAGAGTTTAGGTGAAAGGGTTAGGAGATGGGCGCTGGCCGCTTGTTATTAGAAGAATTAGTTTTGGGTTGGATTTCGTAAGTGGATTAGAACTATAATTGTGGATAAATATGTAAGGCACTATTACTAGAATCTACTACTCCTAGAAAGTGCCTTTCTTACTTATCTATCTGAGCTTTTGAATACAAAATTTGTGTAACAAATATGTTATATAATAAATGAGTGTAAACGTATGAGTACACGAGTATTTCCCTAAGGAAAAACTACTAAATCGATTTGAATGTTAAGCTTTCTTGAAGTTATTGGGTAACATGGGGTCCTGAATTTTCAGTGTAGAAATCGGAAAAACATATTATAACGTACTTTTTCAGGGTTTTTTCAGTGCTTTCATGGCACAGTGTGCAGTAAGATTTTGTAGATATGAAAACCTTTTGTAGGCAACTATTTATATATTAATCCACCTATTAATGTGTGTCATTATTAACGTCGCTCGAAAGCACGGGCTTTATATACCTTACATGTAGAGGCCCTATTTAGCTTTTAATTTAAAGCTTTCATTTTAATTTAAATGGGTAGCACCTATCAGGGTCCATATCTGAAACCATCTACAGAAGATGACCTTAAATCCTGCGCCTACTAGGTACAAGGATTGATGGAAACTACTTCATTTGGCTATAGAATTGATTTTTTTTTATATTTTTTTTATGTCAATGAATGACAAGACGAGCAAATCAGGTGCCTGATGGTAAACATCATGATTGCCCATATCAGACACAGAGCCACCCAGTGTTTTAAAATTCAAAATTCTGCGCGGCACTACACTGCGCCTGTCACCCTGAGATATTAGTTGTTGAATCTAACTAAATCTAACTTGAAGGTAACATTGCCCTTCAGACCGGAACACAGTAATGTTTGCACATTACTGCTTGGCGGATGAATAACTGGCTAGATAAATGGTAACCGTGCTATTGCTAGAGACTTCGGCACATGCCACTTCCGTCTCATGGTGAAATATTACGGCAGACGATGACTCCCCGCTTACTAAACGGGCCCTTTATATCCATCCTTCCATCCACAGAGGAATAAGGCGATGAAAAGCAACGATGGTATGAGCGGCTAAGGGTAGGAGAGGTGTCCCTGGACGATTACATGCGTCACCCTCGCATCGCTTCATGCTCACCCACTCGCCACTTATGCTTCACAGCCTCTCTCGAGCACATAGCTCTCGCGACTCCACTCTGGCCAGCCGGTGAAGGCAAGCCAGAGTAGGACCTATTCCTCGTCAATATTAACTCCGGCCGGCTGGTAAACACAAACGGCGAATAAACTATTTGTTATATTATCTGATATATTTTATCTGAAGTTTTGATTGAGGTTTTCTTGGTTATTTCTATCTGACTAATTATTCTCTTATATATACTTTCATGCTTTTAGATTTCTAGACGTTTACGTAAAAAAATCTCCACCCGACCAAACATTTTAAAAAGCCGGGATTTATTACTAAAAGTCTAAAAACATACTTAAATAACGATGCACTGCCTAAATGGTGGGTAGATAATGAGAATTTTGCTGAAACGCGTACTGTCCAAATAGTACTCGAACAAAGCTGTGTGACCAATTCTAGACTAAATAAACAAAGCGAGTGAAACTAGAATCCTAGGTAACAATTACCCCATCCTAATGCCCACGATATTTTGGCCAGAGAAATATCTTCTGCCTATTCAAATCGCAAAAAGCCCGGCCCAGCATTGTGAAATATAATTGGCCAACCGCGCCGCATAAAACTATGACACAGAAAATGCAGTAGGTTTAGTTAATAAAGAGATTTATTGCTAGCTAATGAATCTACTGCTAACGTAGCGTGTTATTCTAGGGTTTTAGCTTTATCATCATCATCACCATCGCCGATGGTAGTCCACTGCTGGTTATAGGCCTCCCACATAGGGCGGCTTTTGCCAGTACTCGCCACGCTTGGCAGGCGGGTTGGCGAGCGCAGTTTCACGCAGAAGACGCTGCTGATTGACGAATAAAACTGTCAGATTGTGACCTAGTTGAATAACTTTGACTTTGACTTTGATTTTCACAGCAACCATGGGTAGAGAGGGTGGGGTACTATTCTATAGCCGATACCGACAACTTCATACATACGTATACACTAAATTTTAGTTGAATCGATTCAGTTGTTTTAGTTTAATGCAACCATTACACAAAAGGTTTTGCTGTCAGTTTTGCCACAGTCACGGCTATGATTGTCAATCTATTGTCAAATTTCTAGAATGAAATTAGTCATCCGGCACTCAGTATCACCACAGTATCACTCATATTTGAAGGCATTAATTTACGCCTAACCTATCATGCCTAGCCTAACACACAACTTGGGCGGAAAATCTGCAGAAAGTGTGAACAAGAATATAAACATAATATAAATAATATTAAAGAGACCGTACCTTGATAAAGGTGCCTCAGTGTGAGCCACGCACTTAGGTTGATTTCATTGCGTTGTTTTTATCTAATGAAAAACTATAAGCGACGCGCGGAATTGGTTTATATGGGTAGCCTGGGCTCAAGTAAATGCTTAGCTTTTAGAGCATGATTTGTCTCGATAACTAGGAAGATTAAAGACTCTACGAATATGATTTTCATACTACTTATCGATAAAGCTAGAAAAAATACACTTTGAAAGTTAGTCTTCTGCTTTTAACTGTGGTCATAGCCCAGCTAATTGTGTCCGTGAGTTGAATATGCATGAGCTTCGATCGTCCTAACGAATATTGAGGGTGACGTCATCATATCAACAAAAAGAAACACCTAAAATGAAGTCAGCTAATCGATTTTCAATGTCCAGGTCTACGAGAATGAGTTGATTAGGGAAGTCTGCGAAGGTTTTTCAATATCATTTTATAGAGTTGTGAATTAAGTTGTCATTTTATATCGTCTACGTGCTATCCTACCGGGCACATTTTCAGACTCCAGGATGACAATGAGATAATTCCTAATGAAAAAATCCAATAAAACTTTGCCTGACCTGAGGATCGAACTCGATTACATGAAATCAAAATATACTGGCAAAGTTTGAGTCTAACCTACTTACTATGAGCAGGCCTGGGACACTCCGCTACAAGTAGCTACAAGTAGCCGGAGCGTCCGTCTAAACGGGAAAATTTCTATGGTCTAGACAGAGACCAGATAGAGAGATACGCGATAGAAAGAGAAGCAGCTTGTAGTTTATTATAACGATAATTAGTTAGGCGCAGTGCGACCTGAATTGCACTTTATTGCGTCGTTGCTAGAGTCGCTATTTGTTTAAATGATTTTGAGGAGTGTCCCTTCTGTCCCTTTAGTTTTATATTGAAGGGATTTTGTCGTAATCACCACGCTTGGCAGGCGACTTGGTGATCGCAGTAGTTGGAATACTTGTAAACGAAGAGCGCTGCTGCCCACTCTCCGAATATGTCCCCCTAGCTGGGCTCACGGCTCCCATAGGATGAGAATAGGGTGACCCTATTATATAATCGGGAAACACACGGCCAATTCTCAACTATCTATTACACAAGTAAGAATGTAATAGACAAATGCTTCTTGCGTTCACCGTAATTCCATTTCAATGAAGATCAGGTAATTATCCATAATCCAAGCATTCTCACTGACCGTAAACCGGACGACATCTTGCCTGACAAACTGCGTAACAACAATTTAGCTCACGTCGGAGAAATTAATATATCACCCGCCATATGTGTGTTTGCTGTTCATTATAAATGGAACAGTTACTGGGGATAGTTAAAAAGACTTGAATGAACCACTTGAAAGATCCCCTTTTTCAAAGGGTCAGTGCTGAGTTGACAGATGATAGACAGGAATATACCCGATATTACCCAGCTGATTAGCAAGTCGAAGTGGTAATAGGCAGGGCACATAGCACGCAGAACTGATGATTATTGGGGCTGCAAGGCTTTCATGGAGTCTATGGACCGGAAAGCGCAGCGTTGGACGGCCACTCGTATAAGGTAATAGTTGACCTAGCAATGACAGCAGGGACGCACTGGATATTTAAGCATATTGAGCAAACCCTATGTTGATCAGTGGACGTCCTACGGCTGAAATGATGATGATTCTTCATCAGAGAGAAAGCATGTAGGCGCTACTCGTTGTAACTACTATTCGAAGGAATGGTACATAATATTGACGTGCAAAAGTGTCAGATTGTGACATATTTGAATAAATCTTTTGAGTTTGAGTATTGAGTTTATTGCATCAACGTTTTAGTGAAATGTAATATTTTTACCAAAATGATAAAAATAATACTCCATACTCCTTGTAGAGTGGTCTTGATCACTTGGATTTTCTTTAATATTTATCTCTCTTGAATTATATGTCGGCCTATGGATTTTCGAAGTACATAGTGTGTTAAGTTAGTAAGTAGATAGCTGTTTAATCTCTTTTGACGTGACAACGTCTTATAATTCGATAGAGCCGGCTGCACGCACGAAAAAACATGACTCATGCGGCGTTACCTCGCTCTGAGGCGCACGCTGTAAGGCTTGAAGTGCAAGCGAGAGCGCGAAACGAGCGACATCCGTCTCTCTCCTACTTGAGTGAGCGATGCGTCTGCGTGGACAGCTGCTATACTATAGTACATTTACATGTTTTGATCGAGTATCAAGTGCAGTGAAAAGTGAAACAAATGAAATTAAAATTTTCTTTTGAAAAATGCTACAATTCCATCAGTATTTTCTTAAGACGTTGTCACGTTCAACTATCGTCAGTAAACCGACTTTACAGACAACCAATTTTTTAATAAAGAAACTTTTCCCTATAATAAAATGCATTGCATATTTGACACAAAAAACTTATCACTTTCAAACTTAAATTCATTGCCTGAAATAGACCCAATCAAAGCTTTCTTGTAATTAGCTCTTAGGTTCTATGCCCACTGGCAATCTAAACATTATAGTAACTATAAATAATTTTCCGTCTTCCACCAACTAGCTCGATCTAAACCTTCCTTTGCCTATCTCGTGAAGTAGAAAATTATATATAGGGTTTCAGTCTTCCAGTTGAAACTTAATTATGTTTGACTTAGGGATACCAACTCCGACATTTTGTATGGAGACAGATGTTTGCTGTTTAAATCTGACGGTTAACTGGGAAGAGGCTACCCTATTTGAGTTGAGGAGTAAGATAACAAGTTTAAGCTCTATCTCTCTTTTTTCTCTTTTGCCATTGGAACCATAGACTGCATTTTGCCAAAGTTTATTATAGATTTATCAGTAATATTTAATATTTTTATAGACAAACTGGTCTAAACGCTTGGTATAAAATCTGAAATGAAAATATCAGCCACGGACGGGATTTGAACCACGTACCTTTTACCATTCCGCGTCGTGGGCACTCTACCACTTAAGCTACCGTGAAAGCAATAGTCATAGCGAAAATTTTTCATCGATTTTTTTTTATGTTAGTGAATAACAAGACGAGCAAATCAGGTTATTATTCCATCTACCCGTGCGTGAATATTTTCTGCTCATTCCAGATTTATTCAGATTTATCAGTGTATACGGAATAGTAATCAGCATCACTTTTTAATAATAAAATATAGCGCAGCCGCGCCGCCTCCACTTTGCCACTTTGTCCTAAGTGGCGCATTTTCAATAATTTATTTTCAACCGAGGGTATTATAGTCTTTACTTCTTACTAATATTTTAAATCTCTTATCTCAGTACAATGTAAAAAAGTTTGTAACAGGGAAACTAAACGCTAGCGAGTTCTAGTACTTCCAGCGCCATCTAGCGCGGTTTTGGTTAGATTGATGAATGGATGGATGGACGTAAGGATGGTGGATGTTTTTTACTGTTTCACGTCAAAACTACTGAACCGATTGGGCTGAAAATTGGTATGCAGTTAGCTTAGATCCTGTAATAATACATGGGGTACTTTTTTCCAGATATTCCCACGGGAACGATTTCTATGCGGGTAAAATTGCGGGGCATAGCTATTGATACGTATATGGGATTGATAATTACTTGTTCTGTGTTTATAGGAAAACCTTCTCTAAATAGTATTTACAAGGTATCCTTTGTATACAGTTTGAACAGTTTTTTTTTTTTTTTTTTTTTTAAATAATACTACCTTTTCTGATGCTCACTAAAGGTATAGAAAAAATTAAGTACAAAATTGCTTGTTTGATAAATATTTGAGATTGATTAATCATTATACTCATGCTCATAGATTAAATTAACCATAGATTAACAGGATAATAGATATGATATTTTCATAATGTGAGTGCAAACAATGCATATTTGTGAACAATGTTCATTTAGCTAGATACCATTCAGAGACATTCGCCCGTCGATATCTTTGTTCACGACGTTCCGGTATACTAGGAACTTTCAGACATGGCTAAAACGCTGCTAATTTTTACAAATGACTTCAGAAAAACAAGATTGAATACGAGTTCTGTAAATTTGTATATTTGCGGGCACTACGGGCAGAGGCTGGTCTGAAACAGGTATTTTGTGCATTAATTTACGTTTTAGAAGAAGACACTACTTGGCTGCTTCACTGCAGCAGTCATGGTCACTATTATACTGCCAAAAATAAAAAGGTTCAATAAGTGATCCAAATTGGTCCTGTAAGTTTTTTTTTTCATAATTATTAATATTTTATTCGATGAATTGACACACACTGTGCCTGGCACAGTTTTATCCCTTCTATATCCAAGCTGCGCCCTAATATTTTTTCACTGGGAAAATTTTTGATCAAATCACACACAAAATGGATGCCGTCCAAGAGTCCCTCAATTAAATGATGGCGACTTTTAACCACCGACTGGAAACAATTGAGGAGCTGGTTAGAAAATACAAATTAAAAAAAAGTTCTTATTTTTTTTAAATACTCCTTTTTTACCCACGACCATCGTCAAGACCGAACCTGAATATAGCAAATTAAAAATATCAAGCAGCATCTACAGATACAAAGCTCTTGCCGTATCCAGGGCGTCCGATACTATTGTCCGTGCTACTTTCGAGTAGCGCATTCAATTTGCATTGAACGTAGGAACAATCATTTTTACTGGGGCAAGCACAATCATTTGCTGCAACGGTACAAGTGGGCCATCTCTCTGAGAGTCTACTTTATATCTACTGTTTAACGATGCTTTTAAGGACTACAGGAATTGTTTATTTAACTGACTTGAGAAATAAGTAGTGAATGGTGTCACTAACAACAATAATACTTAATAGCATTTCCTCTTTGCATGCAATTTTACGGGCGGGAGGGCGGTGCACTGTGCATGTTGTTTTTGACACTAAAAATCGGAACTAAAAACTAAATATTCTTGTTCTAGGAGTTTGCAATGGAGTTCCGAAAAGTAACGCCAAATTCAATCAATTATCTTCAATCAATTAAATAAGTAGGTTTTATTTTGTTATGATTTTAATACTCCGTGAGATATGAGAGCTAGTGAGCTTAACAAAGAGGATGCCCATGATTGTGCGAAGTGGAGAAAGAAGTCGAAGAGCGGACTCTGACTATAGCCGGGATAATTGTTACAAAGAAGGGCACCAACAAAAATATACTTACCTATTTATTTATTTACTAGCGACCCGCCCCGGCTTCGCACGGGTAGCAGAAGTAGGTATAGTGGACGTTTATCAGGAGTAAATTCGTGATACATTGTATTTTAATAAATATAACCCTAATGGTTTACGCAGCGCACGCAAATTAATGACTATTTCTGTTACAATGACCAAACCTTAACACATGTTATAATTTATCGTGGGCTATTTTGAAGATATTGATGAGTACTACAAACCCCTAGTACATTACTTTATTCTACCACCAATACTTTTCACACCACATGAAAAATAATCACTGCTTCGATTATTGTGACTAAACCAGAAAAGATGGATATAATCTATGTATACTGTTTTGTAGGTATTGATAATTAATACAATCCCCTAGTACATTACTTTAATCTACCACCGATAGTTTTCACACCGCATGAAAAATAATCACTGCTTCGATTATTGTGACTAAACCAAAAAAGATGGATATAATCTATGTATACTGTTTTGTAGGTATTAATAAGTACTACAAACCCCTAGTACATTACTTTACTCTACCACCAATAGTTTTCACACCGCAAGAAAAATAATCACTTTTTCGATTATTGTGACTAAACCAAAAAAGATGGATATAATCTATGTATACTGTTTTGTAGGTATTGATAAGTACTACAAACCCCTAGTACATTACTTTACTCTACCACCAATAGTTTTCACACCGCATGAAAATTAATCACTTTTTCGATTATTGTGACTAAACCAATAAAGATGGATATAATCTATGTATACTGTTTTGTAGGTATTGATAAGTACTACAAACCCTTAGTACATTACTTTACTCTACCACCAATAGTTTTCACACCGCATGAAAAATAATCACTTTTTCGATTATTGTGACTAAACCAAAAAAGATGGATATAATCTATGTATACTGTTTTGTAGGTATTGATAAGTACTACAAACCCCAAGTACATTACTTTACTCTACCACCAATAGTTTTCACACCGCATGAAAAATAATCATTTTTTCGATTATTGTGACTAAACCAAAAAAGATGGATATAATCTATGTATACTGTTTTGTAGGTATTGATAAGTACTACAAACCCCTAGTACATTACTTTACTCTACCACCAATAGTTTTCACACCGCATGAAAAATAATCACTTTTTCGATTATTGTGACTAAACCAAAAAAGATGGATATAATCTATGTATACTGTTTTGTAGGTATTGATAAGTACTACAAACCCCTAGTACATTACTTTACTCTACCACCAATAGTTTTCACACCGCATGAAAAATAATCACTTTTTCGATTATTGTGACTAAACCAAAAAAGATGGATATAATCTATGTATACTGTTTTGTAGGTATTGATAAGTACTACAAACCCCTAGTACATTACTTTACTCTACCACCAATAGTTTTCACACCGCATGAAAAATAATCACTTTTTCGATTATTGTGACTAAACCAAAAAAGATGGATATAATCTATGTATACTGTTTTGTAGGTATTGATAAGTACTACAAACCCCTAGTACATTACTTTACTCTACCACCAATAGTTTTCACACCGCATGAAAATAATCACTTTTTCGATTATTGTGACTAAACCAAAAAAGATGGATATAATCTATGTATACTGTTTTGTAGGTATTGATAAGTACTACAAACCCCTAGTACATTATATTATTCTACCATCAATGCATTTCACAGCGCACGCAAATTTATGAATATGGTAATTATATTATGTAACACCTTGGTTCACAATATTGCAGTTTTCTTACGGATCCCCATTTTTTTTCAAAATCTCATATAGCCTATGGCACTCACACTGAATTAAGCTATCCATAAGTGAAAGAATTTTTAAAATCGGTCCAGTAGTTTCGGAGCCTATTCGTTACAAACAAAAAAACAAAAAAACAAAAAAACAAAGTTTCTCTCTTTATAATATTAGTATAGATTTAATGAGTACAGCCACATTTTACATATACATTTATATCATTTCTTAGTTTACATAGGCAAGTTCTTATATATATAACAATATGTAGGGGTACATAGCATTCGCCATAGAGCTCGTTAAATATAATATTATGAGTGAATACAACTAGAAAAAACTTAAATGATATGAACAAATACAATTGCAAAAACAACTAATAATATTAATAATATACATAAGATATTTTAAGATTATACATGAATAAAGGGAATAATAATAATATTATATTACAAATTAATAATTAATGTAAGTGTTTTGAAGGATTGGTATTGTTATAATCGCTAATGGGTGTGTAATGCTCAATGATTTTTTTCTGAATGAGGGAAAGCTGTTGTGGAATATGTCAAAATCGTGAATTTGTCATAACCTATTTTTTGAACCGACGCGTACGCAGGACCTAGTCTAGGATGAGCTATGTACGATTCATCGAAAACACCGACCGTCGAAAGTATTTTTCACCACAGATCAGTTCATCTAAAAGAAATTTTGACGATACCTACCATTATTCCGATAGCACGATTCGCCGAAACCACTATTCGTCGGAAAAATCTTTCGCCACACGACAAGCAACCGACACTTCGTAGGAAAAAGGCGTGATATTATTTAAGACTAAAATTAAAACAAATTAAATCAAGAACAGAACATAAAATCATTTAAGTAAATACTTACTTCTACTGACGAATGAAGACTGTAGACTATAGTGCGACGTTCTGGAGCAATTTCCGGCGGGATTTTACGCTCGCATCCCGTTTTATTAAGTGTTTTCCTGAAAAGTACTGCTTCAATGTATGTTCTTTGAAATCTTCAGTTCTATTTACTATGAAGCAGACTAGAATAATCCTGTGACGTTGTTTCTGTGGAAATTTCAAATATTTCTATGTTGTTTATAAGGTTCTTTACCTGAAAAAGAGATTGTCCGCCTAAATGTCTGTCAGTTCGTCTATTATGATACTTTTTATCAGGAGCGCGTTTAAATTATTATCAAATACTAAATTCTACGATGCCTCGGTGGCGTTGTGGGCGCAAGCTCGACTGCCTATCAGGAGGTCCGGGGTTCGATCCCCAGGTCAGTCAAAATGTTAAATATCGGATTTTTCTATTAGGAATTATCTCAATAACTGCCTGGAGTCTGGAGCTGTGTCCGGTAGATGGCAATAGGCTCACTCCCTATAGCATGAACTGGGAATTGTTATTAGTTTAAGATTTTCTAGTATTAATTTCTTACTATTAATTTCAGGTCATCAAGATTCCTACTTGCAAGGCCTCCGACATGACCTAACTACTGTCCCTTACATATCTTATAGGAAACATCAGGGACCTACAGTTTAACGTGTGTAACTACTATCTAGAACACGGCATTGTCCATGCGAAAACTCCACGTGACACAGACGCCGGATTTGAAAATCTATCCATACTACATCTACTTCAAATTTCCACTGGAACAAAGTCTTAGCACTCTATTCTTAAAGTAGAAGATTCAATCACTTCAGATTCATTATCTTCACTCATACAAATCCTTACAAACACAAGAGTTCATACAAATTAAGCTTCACAAAGCTATTCTCAGAATAAAATCGCCTCCCATATTTTCGCTCGGTTTTTCACCACAGACTAAGTAAAATAGATGGTGTGGCCATTACCGTTTTTAGGGTAGGTACTTTATTATACGAGTCTCAAAATTAATTATTCCCTAAGGTTGAGGCTTTAAAGGTTTTGTGTATTTAACTTGGTGCCTTAAAAGATATTTTGAGTGGTCGATCCGATGAGTGTTGCGAGCTATTGTTAATTTGCTAAGAACTCAATTAACCTCTCCTAATTGGGGTGGTGTGATGTAAGATAATGCTGTATCGATATTTTTAAAGGAACATTGTGGATTTCGTTATCTGAGGTGGTGTATTATCGGGATTTTGAACTGTAGTTCAGCTGCATAATAATTTTCTATCGCGCTTCATAATTTCACTAATATCTCTCTTACACCATTACATATTTGGCTATTTGACATTCTTAGCATAGATTACAATAAAAAGTGAATATAAAATGATGGGAAAGGGGTAGGCAGAGGTGTACCCAGGACTCAGTCCCATAGTAGGTACACCCACATTTCGCCAGTATGTTATTGGTCCCATGTAATAGGGGGCGAGCCTATTGCCACCTACCGGACACATTTTCAGACTCAAGGGTGTCATAGAGATATCGAAACCAGGACCTCACGTTTTAATGGGGACAATTGCGTAGATATACCTACTCATACCTATACGAGATTCAATTTCGAAACGTACCTAACGTTTCGAAAATTTTAATTTAGGTTACATAAACAATGTGGCGACTTCGAATAAAGATGTGCAAAATTTCGGCTTTCTAGGTTCGAGTTAGGGATGTGCGTTATTTCAATCGGTTCTTTTTTATATAACTTAGTTTAAAATGTTTAGCTCTGTGAGTTCTGATAAAAAGTAACTTACAACAGACAGGAATTATTTTGAAATGAAATGATATTTATTTGCAATATATGTCAAAATACATGTTAATATATAAGTTTGTGATTTGCATACCGAACTTGTGTCATTGGGTCGCTACTTCCTCCTTGTATTTTTTTTTAAAAGCACGTTAATTTTAATTCATGCTCATTAGTATTCCAGTCCCGTAGTCGGGGAGACTTATTGGATATCTGAAGGTGTGTGAAGCTATAAAACTCCAAACGTTTCCAGCGCCCTTCCCCTGAGAGAATGAAGGTGCGGAATGCAGTTGTAGCGCAATATCCTGGAGACGAGCGCAGATGGTTCGCTTGCATGAATGCCTGGCGTAGGGTTGTCATTCAACGTAAAAATATATTTTTGTAGTGGTAGGCCTCTTTTGCAAGGGGCCGCCTGAGGAAGTTACCACACCTTTGCCAGTTATTCATCCGCCAAGCAGTAATGTGCAAACATGACTGTGTTCCGGTCTGAAGGGCAATGTTACCAGCGAAATTACTGGGCATGACGAGATTCAACAACTAATATCTCAGGGTATCAGGCGCAGTGCAGTGCCGCGCAGAATTTTGAATTTTATAACACTGGGTGGCACTGTGTCTGATATGGGCAATCATGATGCTTACCATCAGGTATCTGAAGTGTCGTAATTATAATGAAGCTAAAATACGAGTACTTACATTATATTTCAAAAATATGTGCCATTAACTAAGCTATTCAGATGGGTACTCAAACATAACAAGAAGAACGCACAAAAAGCTTGTAGAGTTAAATATTTTAAACTGCGAGTTTTTCAAAGTTTTTTGGTTTGGACACATTTGTTTGCTGGTAAGTTGCCGGGTATTGGCTATGTAGAAGTTTCCAGGCATCATTGTCTTCTATGCATTGGTTCAGTTGTCTTTACACACCCACTCATGGACCTAGGGAACTGAAACTTTACGCATAGCTTTCCATTGTGATGGAGACAGTTGATGTAGATAAGAAAGTAATACCTGTAGTGGTAGGCCTCTTTTGCAGGGGGCCGCCTGGGGAAGTACCACACCTTTGCCAGTTATTCATCCGCCAAGCAGTAATGTGCAAACATTACTGTGTTCCGGTATGAAGGGCAATGTTATCAGCGAAATTACTGGGCATGATGAGTTTCAACAACTCATATCTCAGGTTGACAGGCGCAGTGCAGTGCCGCGCAGAATTTTGCATTTCAAAACACTGGGTGGCACTGTGTCTGATATGGGCGATCATGATGCTTACCATCAGGCACCTGATTTGCTCGTCTTGTTACTCACTATCATAAAAAAAAAAAAACCTGAAATTCTTAAATTCCCCATGTAAAAAAAGTCGTGGGAATCACGCTAGAAGATAATAAATCACTATTCACTATATATTATAAGATCCTTAATGACTCACTGACTGACATGCATCGCAGAGCCTGAACCACTGATCCTAGAGACTTGAAACATGGAAGTTGTTTTCGTTGTCTGGACTTGTGCTAAGAAAGATTTTAGAAAATTCACATTCTAAGGGGTCCAAAAGGGCGTCAAAGTTTTGGTATAAAACTCCCATATTTAATAATGGGCTACTTACTTACGGGCTACTTATTTTTCACTATTTTTTTAAGATGGATGACAACCCTATGCTATAGATAACTATGGTACTATATGCTTACTAGTTAGTTAGTTGCAGGCCAGAGGTTGTATGCAAGTTAAACAGTCTTCAGATTATATTGGCGTGTTTTGAATTTTTAATGATATAAAATATTATTATTATAGAAGTATTATTATTGTTATTATTTGGCGGTGTCAAATTTTTTCCATTAGGAATTATCTCAATTACGTGCTGGAGTCTGGAACTGTGCCCGGTAGATGGCAATAGGCTCGCCCCCTATTACATGGGAACAATAACATACTGGCGAAATGTGGGTGTATCTAATATAGGACTGAGTCCTGGGTACACCTCTGCCTACCCCTTCGGGAAAAAGGCGTGAATGTATGTTATGTTATGTTATTATTATTGCTATATAACCTTTATTTCCAGTAGGTTTTTTTATGATAGTGAGTAACAAGACGTGCAAATCAGGTGCCTGATGTTAAGCATCATGATTGCCCATATCAGACATAGCTGTGCCACCCAGTGCTTTAATATTCAAAATTGTGCGCGGCATTGAACTGCGCCTGTCACCCCGAGCTATTAGTTGTTGAATCTCGTCATGCCCAGTAACTTCGCTGGTAACTGTCCTTTAGACCGGAACACAGTAATGTTTGCACATTACTGCTTAGCGGATGAATAACTGGCAAGGGTGTTACTTCCCCAGGCGGCCCCCTGCAAAAGAGGCCTACTACTACAATATATCAAATGATATCTAATAGAAAAACTGGGAATAACCATAAATAACTTTTAAACACTGCCTCAGTGGCGTTGTGAGATTAAGCTTGACTGTCGATCATGAGGTCCTAGGTTCGGCAAAGTGTGATTGGATTTTTCATAAGGAATTATCTCTATGACAGCCTAGAGTCCGGAACGGTGTCCTGTAGATGGTAATAGGCTCGCCCCCTATTACACGGGACCAATAACATACTGGCTAAATGTGGGTGTACCTACTATGGGACTGAGGCCTGGGTATACCTCTGCCTACCCCTTTGAAAAAAAGGCGTGATTGAATGTTATGTTATAACTTAAAAATGGCTAAATGTCAAGTAATGCCAAATGAAATGAGGAATCACTTTAACTATTGTTGTCATAGATGCTAACATATATCTTAAAACAGCAAACACATAGAAAAAAGTGTCTTACAGTTAGACAATATTGCTCTTCTCCTCTTTTATGATTCAAGTGAACAAAAATCATATAACGAGGTTAAAAAACAGACTAGCAACAAATAATCGGTAACTAACACTAATTCATAAGTCATGTTATGACTGACAGACTTATCATAATCCTACTAATATTATAAATGCGAAAGTTTGTGAGGATTGATGGATGGATGGATGTTTGTCACTCTTTCACGCCAGAACTACTAAGTCGATTGGGCTGAAATTCGGTATATAGATAGCTTAGACCCTGGAATAACATAAAATGTACTTTTAATCCCAATATTCCCACGGGAACGAAAACTACTGCGAGTGAAACCGCGGGGCACAGCTAGTTAATATTTAAATGTAAAAATACATCAAAAACAACGACTCCTAAGTCTAAAGTTTATACAATACACACTCATAATTCAATATGAATTCCTCAGAATCTAGAACATTATTCAAGACATAACATTTGAAGATAATCAAACACAGAAACGCTTCCTTTGCCGTAATCCAGTGTATTATGCAACCAAAAGACAGGACCGAGTGCCTGTCAGGATAGTATTGATTGAAACAGTATCGAAGCTTAAGGCAACGCGTATACAGGCGACCTTGGAATTCTGTCAAGGCGGGCGGGCAACGGCATGCAACATCGCCTGACGCTATACTTATTTTTAGTACTATTTATTATTCTGTGGCTATACTCGCGACCAACGATTAGTGCCTGTACATATTTGCGAGCAACAAGCATATAGCATAGCAAGCATTGAAAGCCTGGTTGGCACAGATGGTAGTAACTCTGCTTTCTTTGCCGCAGGCCCCGGGTTAGATCTCCGGCCAGGTCAAATATTTGTGTGCATGAACATGTCTGTTTGATCTGTGTCTGGGTGTTATAAGCTTATATAAGTATGTATATCAGTCATCTGGTTACCGTAACACAGGCTTCTAGCCTAGTTTGGGACCAGATGACCGTGTGTGGAAGTTGTCCCATATTATTATTAAACGCGGAAGAATACTTTTTAGTAGGCGCAAATTGTATTTATGTTTATAACTTTATTATTCTGCTATTGATAGACACAAATGAAAGACTAAGCAAAAGGTGCTAGCTATTACTTAGTACAGTACCTTATATAAGTATTGTTCTTGAATACGAATGTAAGCACGGTTTATACATAGGTATTTCAAAAACTGTAGTGGGGATATGTCGGCTTAATGGTTGCGTTTTTCTTTTCAATTTACGGCGACGCATGCCTATAGGTATAGATGGGTGTGCTGTGCAACAAAACAGAATAGCATTCTGCCCCATTTTTATTTAAAAATATGCCGCAATGAGCGATGAGACCGAGTCGCTTATAGCCGCTTGACACTCAACCAATGTGCTCGGTGCCCACTGCGCACCGCACTCATCTATAGCAACGATGTACAGCGGCGTTGACGTGAAATAAAAGTTATGACAAGATCGTACTTATCTCTCACCACTGATTTTGGGATCCGTTGCAACACCTGCGTTGTGAGTTTAGTCACTGATTTCCACATGACCTGTCAATGTCAATGTAGCACAGTGAATAAAGCCATCGGCGGGTTTCAGATGCAGGCCGCGGGTGTCTTCTGTCGACGTGATACGATTGTGTCTGTAGCGTAGCGAATCAACTGCAATGTTCCAATGTACTCTTATCGGTTTACAGTCCTTTTGTTTACTCTGTGGCTATTTATAGATTTAACTATCAATGGATGCAGGATGGAACAATGACGTAGTTTTAAAGGTTTTTAGCGTTTTAGGTATACAAACGCCTAGTCAAATGAATCTTAGAATGTGTTTACAGCGATGGCAAAATTTTGTAATGTTTTAGAGTAGTCAGACATAGGAATGCATGTTTTTATGCAAGTTAATCTTGAAATGAGTGTTCTTACAGAAATTGAATGTATTTCATTAAAAGTTAATCATTTAGAGCGTTTGTAACTTGAATAAATATCTCTTTTTTTTTTGCAAGTATAACACTTGTCAGAATCAGGTACTGGTGATGTATTATGTATATATATAATTATACCACTGGTGGTTTTTAAGTTCCAAGTTTTTAACCGACTATAATTTTCGTTGTTTTATGTTATTATGATGTTTCTATTATATAGATGTTTTTTGTATTTTTTTATGTGTTTTGCTGACTCTTTCTTGATCTAGTGCAATAATTTATTGAAAGTCGAATGATAATAATAAATAATCAAATAAATCAAGAGTAATTCTTTATTTCATCAACCGAGTAACAATGCAAAATATAATATTTTGCTTATGTTTTTTTATATTCCCATGAAATCAACTTGTTAAGGCAGATGACAAAGCGTCAGGGTAACAAAGTGTCTACAACCAGGAACAATAATTCAAATTCACACGTCGCAGCGACTTCATAAAATAAGACATTTGAACAAACGGCCGGCGAGGCGCCGCGACGTCATCTGCTCCAGAGGAAATTGTCGCACTATGACTGGCTGAGCAGAGCCATGCTGCTCCATTCTATTCCAATTTCATGATAGTGAATAACCGAATTATTGGAACTATAATGAATCTGCGAGATGACTTTTAATATCAAGCTTTTTTTATGGAAATGATCTGGCGATAAATGAAGGGATTACAGATTCACAACGAATTACAATTTATTCGTTATGAACCTGCTAAACTATGAGTATTCATTTTATAATATACTAGCTGTGCTCCGGTGAACCCGCGTTGTCATCGTTCCCGTGGGAATATCGGGGAAAAAAGTACCCCATGTGTTATTCCAGGGAGTAAGCTACCTACATACTGAATTTCAAGCTAATCGATACAGTCGTCTTAGCGTGAAAGAGTAACAAACATCCATCCATCCATCCCTCCTCACAAACTATCGCATTTATAATATTAGTAGGAAGTAGGATTGTCGTTAAAGTCTATTTATAAGCTTGTTTCACTAATTATTTAATACTCTCACTATTTCTTGTTACGGCAACCACGGGTAGAAAGGGTGAGGCCGGCACCCCACGGCGAACACAGATAGTTTTGCAATGAAACTATGGGTAGGTTACGTTTTGTTTATTTGCCCAAGCTAATCAGAAAATAGACTGCCTCGGTGGCGTAGTGGGCGCATGCTCGACTGCCAATCAAGAGGTCCCGGGTTCGATTCCAAGGTCAGGCAAAGTGTTAAAAATTTGATTTTTCCATTAGGAATTATCTCAATAGCTGCCTGGAGTCTGGAACTGTGCCCGGTAGATGGCAATAGGCTCGCCCCCTATTACATGGGACCAATAACATACTGGCGAAATGTGGGTGTATCTACTATGGGACTTAGTCCTGGGTACACCTCTGCCTACCCCTTCGGGAAAAAGGCGTGAATGTAATGTATGCTAATCAGAAAATGTGAAATGGAAAAACTAACGACTTATATACGTCATAAGTTACTTCAATATGAGAGCCAAGTGCCACCCCAGATGTTCTATAAAATGATTTTGAATAAAAATTTAATGTTGGGGTCATCGTTCGAGTTAGCATGTTTCACAGATAAATTGAAATCTGTGAGACTGTTGAAGTCTCGTCATTTTGATTTTAGAAAAGAGTGCATTTTACTGTTATGTGAATAAAGGGTTATTGCTTCTCACAATAGGTTTCTTGACCTATAACAGAATGTATGAAACGGCTGAATCTTTTTCGCGATTTTAGATTTAGTGGAGTAAAAGTTCATCAAAGTTTCTTCAAATCATAAAAAGAGCTATATTTGCTCAAAGATCTAGAATATGTATGTTAGGTTAGACCCTGGAATAACACACCTTTTCCCGAAATTCCCACGGGAACGATGTCTTCGCGCATTCCCACGGTTTCACTCACGTAGTCTTTATTCCCGTGGGAACAATACAATACAACATTTCGTAATAAAAAGTACCCCTGTGTTATTCTAGGGTCTAAACTATCTACACACCTAATTTCAGCCTAATCGGTTCAATAGTTTTGGCTTGAAAGAGTAACAAACATACATCCTTCCATCCATCCTCACAAACTTTCAAATTTGTAATATTAGATTAGGTATAGTAGGAGGATACAGAAGACGTAAATCGGGAATTTAAGTTGCAACAACTGGCAACTTTTAATCAAACCTTTCCAATAATTTATAGTTTTTTCAACTGAAGTTGACTTGTGCGGAGCGCCTCATACAGTATGTCCATTCAAAAAAGTTCCCAGAAAACATGCAAACTCATCCTAATTGTAGTCAGGACTTAGTTAAACCAAATTGGTCAACAAGATGACTAATGACTATGAAGATGTTCTAGGAATTTGTTTATTTAGAGTACAGACGAGACTGTCATGTTGGGATCAACTAGTTAATCTGTTTTGATTAATTATGGACTTGACGTATTGCGGTTTGTCATAATTTAACTCTTAAAGTATGTTTGGATCATCAAATAGATGTATTTGTAGTCAACTCGTTCATGTCAGTGTTATAGATGACCCCATTCTCGAGAGTAGTTGAATCGACCTAATATGAGTTCTATCTGACACACACACAAACATCAGCCGGAAGTCGTCCACTGCTGAACATAGGCCTCCCCCATAGAACGACATCAAATATTCATCTTATATATATAAAAATCTTGTGTCACGATGTATGTCACGAATAAACTCCAAAACTACTGAACCGATTTCAATCAAATTTCACATGTACCCGTATTTTGGTCTAACTTACTGGATAGGATAGTTATCATCTCAATTATTTGCTTATGTCGTGAATGTAAACGAATAAAATGTATCAATTTATTGTTTCTTAAGCAAGTGTTTATTTACTGTTTAGTTTTATGAAGTTCTCATAGATGGCGGTGTATGTTGATTCATCGATAAAATTCTTCAATATTGTTTGACATCTAGGTTGCAAATACACCCAATAGATGGCGCTGTGTTCTGTTTCTTAGAATATAAATTCTATTACAATATTTCACGTTATATTTATTTACGCTCACGATATAACCGTATTATTTTAATGGTTTGTGACTGATATTTTTATAATTATACTGCGTATTATGTTACAATATTATTACCATTAATAACAAAAAAAAATGTACTATTTTTATTAGAGAATTATTGAAGTCTTGGCGCCAAATTTTAATCAAAGTTTCAAGATCTGACCATCAAATTCTATCGAGTCGCCATCTCTGGTTTGAATGTCCAAAGCTTTGGTATCTCATTCGTTCTCGAGACCTCCTCTGAGCGTAAACAAAGCTCCCTCTCGAACCGTCGAGACCCACTATTTCGAACAATCGATCAATCAATTCTTCTCGAAGCATGCGAACTAGAACGTTCGGGAAATTCAAGGTTCAGGTATAAATACTGGCGCAGAGTGTCACCGCAGTTCCCCACTGCCCGGTAAAGCTGTAGAGGCCATCTGAGGCCAACAGCATAGGTCATTTAAAAAAAAAAACTTCTCCGCAGTTCACTTCCTTTTTAAACGAGTGAATTAATACTATCTCCCGAAAAGTGATAGTCTCAGTAAAATCTCCACATGCATTTTGAACAAGAATATGAATTTTTCAATTGAGTAAGTACTCCAGTTTTATTTTAAATTTAGGTAATTCGATTTTACCGGAAGGGTTTTATTTCCTCAGTTGCGATTAGAGAAATAAAATATGGCGGTACGAAGTTCGCCGGGTCAGCTAGTATTATGTATTTTGCAGTAATCAGCACGCTTGTTGTGCAGCTTGGTGATCGCAGCAATGGAAATACTTGGTGCCGGAGAGCGCTGCTGCCCACTCGAGGAATATCTCCTTCTCCCGGGTGACACGGGTCCGACCAAATGAGAAAGGAGTGGCCCTATTATTTAGCCTACCTATTATACCTGATGGTATGGCCCTGTGGTTCCCGGCCACCGCATTATAGTTCATAGTTACTGCCGAGCATTAGGTCCCGGGATCGATTTCCAGGTCAGGCAAAAAGTGTAATTGGTTTTTTCCACTTGGAATTTTTTTATGACTGCCTAGATATTCTGGAATTCTGAGCCCGGTTGATGGCAATAGGCTCGCTCCTATACATGGGACTAAAAACATAATAAGCAAAGTGTGAGTGTCCCTACTATGGGACTGGATCCTGGGTACACCTTGACCCACCCCTTTTGGAAAATGGTGTGACGTCATATGTTCAGTTTTATTTATGATAGTGAGTGACAAGACGAGCAAATCAGGTGCCTGATGGTAAGCATCATGTTGCCCATATCAGACACAGTACCACCCAGTGTTTTAAAATACTAAATTCTGCGCGGCACTGCACTGCGCCTGTCACCCTGAGACATTAGTTGTAGAAAGTCGTCATGCCTAGTAATTCCGCTGGTAACATAGCCCTTCAGACCGGAACACAGTAATGTTTGCACATTACTGCTTGGCGGATGAATAACTGGCAAATGTGTGGTACTTCCCCAGGCGGGCCCCTGCAAAAGAGGCAATATGTTTACAATAGTAAACATAACACTTCCAACGCCAGTAATGAGAATCTGTCGTAACTGTCGTATCTTACGAAATTCGCCAAAGTATGTACGGTCACTCGGCCATTCACCGCTGACATATGGAGATTAATTAGAGCTAGTACATGAATAGCCTATTAATGTATGATATCATTATTTATATGAGCATGATTAATAGCTTGTGAATAGGCTTAGTGATGTAATGAACTCTTTTAGTTAACTTCATTGTATTTTGGTTAGCCTATAGATATCATAGGTATACGTTGAATCAGAAGACATGTAGAAAACAATGAGCACTCACCACTGCACGGTAAAGCTTTAGATATATACATGCATACCAAATACATATTATTTTATACATTTTTATAATAATGTATGATGACTGCCTCCGTGGCGTAGAGGGCGCATGCTCGACTGCCAAGCAAGAGGTCCCGGGTTCGATCCCCAGGTCAGGCAGTGTTAAATATTGGATTTTTCCATTAGGAATTATCTCAATAACTGCCTGGAGTCTGGAACTGTGCCCGGTAGATGGCAATAGGCTCGCCCCCTATTACATGGGACCAATAACATACTGGCGAAATGTGGGTGTATCTACATGGGACTGAGTCCTGGGTACATCTCTGCCTACCCCTTCGGGAAAAAGGCGTGAACGTATGTTATGTTATGTATGATGAGATACACCATAATACTTATTGAATTTGAAATTAATTGTCCAATCAGGTTGGTCATGCGTGTTGTCGTCACGCACACACTCAAGACCACTGCCTGACCTGAGTAAATAGAATAAAATTGCACACAAACAAAAAAATGTGAAAACCTGAACTAAATGAAACATGGATTATTTTGGCAAAGGACGAGATTGGATTGAAATCATGTAAACCTGCGTTCAAACATTCAAATGAAAGTAACTAAGTGGATTGGGATATTCACTACCAACTCTACCAAATCAGTGATCAGTGCCAGATTTTTTAAAAATACAATCCTTTTTTTTAATATAGCACAGTATCAAACAGAAGTGAATCTTGTTTAATATTTTGTATCACTGCATTTATTTCTTGGAAATATAGGTATTTGCACTTTACGTGATATGCTTTTCACTGAGAGTTTTTTGACGATCCGGTTCCTTTGCCGGCTTGTCGAAGAATGTGTCATTTCCTTATTTAACGCTCTATTTAAACCTGCACGGCGTAGATAAAATGTAGATACATCTCATAGATAAGCCTATGACTTCCCGGTGAGCTTGACGAAAATTTTATTATATGCTTTCTCAGCAAAGGCTTGTCTCGTCATAGCTGGCAGTCAGTAGTTGGCATGTGCGCGCGTTTCAATCGATTTTTTAGAATGATATTGAAATAATGATAACTCTTATTGGTACCCCTGGGCTGGCGATCGTCCTGCGTCGGTACACTCAAACTTTTCCACAATCTGGCGGGCGTCCCGTTTCGGTACAGTTCCAAGCGCCGGTAACAATTGGCGGTTTTATCGCTCAGAGCGATCTCTTTCAGGCAACTATGCAGGTAGAAGATAAAGAAGTTGGAATAGGCAGAGATCTACCTAGGACTCAGACCCGTAGTAGGTTCACCAACATTTCGCCAGTTTGTTATTGGTCCCATGTAATAGGGGGCGAGCCTATTGACATCTACCGGGTACAGTTCCAGACTCCAGGCTGTCATAGAGGTAATTTTGATGGAAAAATCCAATAACATTATGCTTGACCTGGGGATCGAAACCGGGACCTCATGACCGGCAGTCGAGCTTGCGCCCACGACGCTTTTGAGGCAGTTAAACATATTTCGTAAAAAATGTCCATTTATTTTCCATATGAACATATACATATGCCCATATGCCCATAGCCGCGACGGTAAATAGTACGGACAAGCTGACACCAAACTAGCCCGCACCGAGTAATGGGGGTGCGCGGTACGTCGCATAAATAAAACATCGGGGCCTTTGGCGTATCGCGCCGTCGATGATATAATAATGTCGTGCGTAGTGCACGGAGAGTGCGCATTGACTCACGAGAAAACGAGACGTGGCTCTGCAATTTTTTAATTAAAATAACGATATTTTTTAGAGATTTTTTATTTTTTATTTTGTGGTATATCGTTTTATTTGGCTTATCCTATCCTACTTCCTACTTATAAATGCCAAAGTTTTTGAGGTTGGATGGATGGCTGTTTGTTACTCTTTCACGCCAAAACTACTGAACCGATTGGGATTAAATTCGGTCTGTAGATAGAAAATAGAATAGAATAGAAAACTCTTTATTGGTATCACAATAATTAGTACAGAAAACAACAAAATCAAATAAAACTAGAAAACGTGTAATAATCGGCCTTATCGCTCAGAGCGATCTCTTCCAGGCAACTTAGATAGTTTTGGGTCCTGGAATTCTATCCCGATTTTCCCACTGGAACAGTAACTACGCGGATAATTCTGCGTGGTATACGGCTATTTATTATATAATTTAATGATGGCGCTTGAAAACACGGACTACACACGGTCTTTTAATAGACATACAGAGATCTTTTTTTAAGTCCAACATGCAGAGGCCCCTTTGAGCTTTTCAGATTTTAGATTAATCGATTAACCGGTAATTACCTTTACCGGTAATGGACAGCACCTATCGGGGTCCATCTCTGAAACCATCTTCAGAAGATGAGCTCAAAGACAGCCCCTGCTAGGTGCAAGGACTATTGTGAATGGATAGAAACTACTTGCTTGATTTGTTTATAGATGTGATTTCTATATGGATGGTAACCCGGCTATTGCTAGAGACTCCGACATCTGCCACTTCCGTCTCATGGTGTGATAATACGGCAGACGATAACTCATCACTT
The DNA here is from genome assembly GCA_947063395.1 of Hemistola chrysoprasaria. Lineage (NCBI taxonomy): Eukaryota > Metazoa > Arthropoda > Insecta > Lepidoptera > Geometridae > Hemistola > Hemistola chrysoprasaria. The sequence continues at coordinate 13,167,775 of OX346728.1, read as the reverse complement.
ATATTATCATTATTTTTATTATTGTAGACATAAAAGTAGATTTTTATATGAGTCAGAGGGTAAATTCAAAACCTATATAAAATCTACTTTACTAAAGAAGGCTTATTATAAAGTCAACCAGTAAATAGAGGACAAAGATGCCTGGAAACTTCTGCATAGCCACCTCGCGGCACCTTCAAAGAAAACAAATGTAAGCAAACCAAATATTGTGAAACTATCTGTTGAAAAAATTAAGCCCTACAAGTTTCTTGTGCGTTCTTCTTGTAGAGGTATCTTTCCGAACGCACGGTAGACTCAGTACCGTTTATCTTCATTGACGTACAAAAGTGTCAGATTATGACCTATTTGAATAAATCTGTTTGAGTTTGAGTTTGAGTCAATTGTAAAAGTATGTTATTATATAATAGTCCCGATAACAATAGTTTTTGTAAATAAGTCTATGACTAGAGCCGGTATTAACTAACGGCTTTACGTGTCCGAAGCACGGAAACGTTCAAATGTAATACCACATAACGTTATCGAGATTCGATCCAAGGGCTGCGGATTCAAAATCGGACACATTTCCGATTGCACTCTTATTGAGAGTTAGTAATATTTCTGGTTGTTTCATAATCCGTGTGATGATGGACACACGCACTCATGCTAACTCAATTCTCGAAGCTCGCATCTTTTGATGTAATACCTCCTTTTACCGCGACCGGAGGGGGTAACGTCGCAGGCTATCGAGTTTACCACTTGTTTTTTACAATGGACATATATAATAGCTTTATTTTTCCATCGGTTCATTGTAAAATAATATTGTTAAGCTGTGCGTATGTCACCTTTCATATTTTAGGGTCTGTTATTTTGAAATAAGCGGTCGCTAAGACCATTGATAATTTTCTTACTTTCATAACTTCGTTGCTGCAATAGAATATGAATAATTATACATATATATGTTTTGGAATAAATTAAATGATTAAAAAAAAAAAAATTTCTTTCATACCGCCAATTATTATTACGTTTTCTTTTTTAATATTTGTTATTTTCTGTATTGTGATACTAGTAAAGATTTATCTATCCTATTCTAAAATCCGACTGTTTTACAGAAATCACTATATATTATAAAATCCTAAATGACTCACTGACTGACATGCATTGCAGAGCCCAAACCACTGGTCCTAGAGACTTGAAACTTTGTAGGTTCTTTTCGTTGTCTGGGCGTGCGCTAAGAAAGAATTTTTAAAAATTCACTTTCTAAGGGGTCCCCAAAAAGGGCATTAAAGTTTTGGTAAAAACTGCCATAAGTATTTCATAATTGCGAGCGGGTAAAGCCGCTGTTCTTACAGCATTAACTATAAGACAAAAAAAATCTGTACCTATGACAGACGGGGTTAAGCTTATCAGCAATTACGCATTCACTAGTACCTAATAGTATCCTCGTCTGTCATATAGAAAACTTGTTTTTTGCATTTTAGTTAATATTTTTATATAAAGCAGTCGGGTTTTAGGATTTTTTAAATAATTTAATTTATTTCACTATTTTTAGTCATATATTAACACAAGCGCTACATAAAATAACATATTATGTACTTACAATATTTTATAAACAAAGTTTAAAAGTAAACATAGGTCTTTCGGAGTTTTCCTGGGGTCAAGTATAATGGAATACATACATAATAATATAACACCTAGACTTTTTTCCAAAGAACTAGGCAGAGACTTACCCAAAACCCAATCTCACAGTAGTTACACCCATACTTAGTCAGTTATGTGTTTAAGTTCCATGTAATAGGGGGCGAGTCTATTAACCGGGCACAATTCATGACTAGGCTGTTATTGAGAAAATTCTTAATGGTACACTTTGCCTGATCTTAGGATCAAACCCGGGACATCATGTTCGACAGTAGCGCTGGCGATAGTAGGTACACCCACATTACGCCAGTGTGTTAATGGTCACATGTCACTACATAATATAAGGAATAAATTGTAAAAAATCATGTAACAGACAACGAAACAATGTTTAATTTGGTACAGAGTTTGAAAATAAATGTAAAAGTTAATTATGCATAATTAAGCATAAACGCGCAGCGTTCAGTATACTTACTCTTGCCAAACATTAAGTTTTATTTATGCCGCTCCGGCAAAACGGGCTGAATTTTATGTGGCAACACGTAAAAGCAGATAAATACTTTGTACAAAACCACTTAACAGGAAAGAGGACCTCTTAGCAGTTTGACACAATCCTATGGAAAATTTACTAAATCGATGTTGTGTATTCCCCTGTTTCTTCCGAATACAATAAACCTATTTGATATATTTATATCTTGTTATTTTAAAAATGAAGTAATGTATGTCCCTATTTTATTTTTGTTTATATACTATACATTTCTTTGTATTGAACGTGAAATCACGCGAGTAAAACTTGGATTTTTGGAAATTTACTATGAAAAAACTAAGGGTTTATAAGAGAAACTAAAATGACAGGGACATAGGTTACTTCACTATAAAAATATAAAAATATAAATTTATAGAATGGGTTAATTATATTCAGAGGAAACAGGGGAATACAAAACATCGATTAGGTAAATTAAAAGACCGCGACTACGCTCTTATACATAGGGCACTCTATGTATCCGTGGAATATCAGTGATATCACTTAATTGAAATACCATTAAACGTTTTAAAGTTCGAAGCACTTGGATTTTGGCGTGTCAGTCTGCGGATTTTTTAACTGTTCCGCCGTAGTAGTGTATGATAATTTAGTCAAGGTGGATAAAAGTATGTAGTTAGAACTAATGGCCGATGGGCCTGTCTGGTTCTCGAATGGAGACCACGCGTGCGCAGCGTAAGACGTCTGCCCACATAGTGGACGATTTAATAAAGACTGCAGGAAGACGCTGGATGCGTAGTAAGTAGATAGCTGTATTGTTTTTTCTCGATAAAGGCAACTGCCCTATAATTTAAGATTATTACTCAAGGTGCTAAAGAGACCCTAGAGAGAGAGATGCTAGAGAGAGAGAGAGTGAGAGAGATTGCACAAGAGGTAGTTTTACCCCCGATAGCGAGGGTGGAAATAGAAAGCGAATTATAATTGGTTTTAGCGCCGTTTGTTACACTACGACTGTGAGAAAATAAAATTATTAATATCATCAAAACATTTTGGCTAACATCCTGTACGTGCGACACCAAAATAATGTAATCTCGTCGCCAAAAATTAAAAAGAAATTTACTTTAGAACTTCAGCCCCGGTAGCACAGTGAGCTGGGAAAACGATGTCCCTGGGGGTTAGAACGAGACAGCAGATATGAATTGTTCAGGCGCGAAAGAGAGAAAAACGAGGAAAACTAGTTATCCCCGTGCCACGCTAGGCGGGCTGGTTGAAAAGTTAGTTTAGGGGCTAAACTCAGCCCGCACAGCATGGCACAGGGATAACTTATTTTCCTCGTTTTTTTGTCTCTTTCGCGCCTGAACATTACATATCTGCCATTACGTTCTAATCCCCGGGGACTTCGTTTTCCCTGGTCACTGTGCTACCGGGGCTGGTACGCAACAATGACGTACTGTTTGAGCAAGAGGAATGATAAAACCTTTCGAACTGTTAAGTTTCAGGATTGAACGGCAGTTGCATTATGCATAGTGCCTGTTATGAGTGATGACGCATTTTCCTTTTTTCTAGTGGCGCCTAGCCGCATGCTAATTTTGTCGCAGTGATCTTTGGCCCACAGCCAATACATGCCGATCTCTAAATTTGTCGCCGAGTGCAATTCTGTATTTAGGACAGTTTTGTTGGGGGAGCCGTCTATAAATAGTTGCAGTGAAAGTGTGGAAACGTGGCCGGCAGATGTTTGGGAAATACGCTCTGATTAAGTAAACCTTTGTGAACGATGTAGTAAGCGCAGGTTCATTCATGATTTCTGTTAATATTATTTTAACTAGTATGTCTAGAAATAACCTTCACGTTGGCAGGAGTAACTAGTATCACCCAAATCGATGTTCCGTTTCCTCGTTCCTCCCCTATTTCCTTCGACAGTAATGAACCTATTGGATATATTTATATCGTGAAATTTTAAGGATAAAGTAAACCTTATTCTTATCATATTTTTTTCCTTTATAAACCTGCATATCAGGCAAATTCCACGCATGTGTTTATTTTTTGCATAAGAAATTTTGAATTTTGCCTGCCTCGGTAGCGTAGTGGGCACAAGCTGAGTTGCCGATCAGAAGGTCCCGGGTTCGATCCCCAAGAATTATCTCAATAACTGCCTGGAGTGTGTACTGATAAAAGATAATGATTTCATTTTATTTTCATACCTCCAAAAAATGTTTTAACGATTGATAATGGTATGAAAATCTTGATCAATCATTCTGATGCTTTGTTAAATATTTCTAGAAACAACATAATTGGTGAATGTGCTATTTTTTTAATTAAATTAAAGGATTTAGCAATATCTTCAGTTTTGTCGTTTTCGAACATTTTGTGTGCATTTATTTTCACGTAATTTGTAATTATCTCTTCACAGCCCCTTAAGAAGTTTATTTACATTGTATACATATAATATGTTTTTTTATGATAGGGAGTGACAAAATGAGCAAATCAGGTACCTGATGGTAAGCATCATGATTGTGAACAAATAACTTTATAAATGTAGGTTTTTAGCAAAAAAAGTTCTCTATCCAATCTGCAGCATCATCTTGAAGCCAAGAGTCGGGGGTATCGATAGGGCCAATCCCATAATAAATACAAATCGTCAAAATGAGAAAATCAGCTATGAGGAGCACGTGCGCCGGTCCGGTGTTTTGATCCCATCCGATTATGGTGTTTCAAGGGGATAGCCATGGGCTTGTTTTCTAAATAGAAATGCTCGATTATATTTTAAGAAAACTAAGTAAACAAACTTTGAAATTCTAACTAACAAGTAGTAAAGTCTAAAGATGAGTGTGTTATGTGTTGTTATGTTCATGAGGTCCCGGGTTCGAACCCCAGGTCAGGCAAAAAGTGTCATTGGATTTTTTCATAGATTTTTTTCAGTTGTGGCAAAAGGATCGACCCCTATAATTAGATGAGACTATCACTCGGATTCATGAACAATACTATGATGGCCCGAACGCATAGGGCCGGTTAGGGTAAATCCAATTGGAAACAATTGCTTGTAGTGACGAACACAGTAACAGATTTCTTACTTAGCAAAGTACCTTACATGATATTGTCTTTGAATACTGGTGTTAAACCGGGACTTCATGGAGCTTGCCACCATGCCACCGTCGTCGCAAGCTCTATGAAGTCCCGGGTTCAATCCCCAAGTCAGGCAAAGAACATTATTGGATTTTTCCATAATGAATTTTCTCAATGAAACCCATATAAAAGAACATAACATACCAACACGCTTTTTCCCGAAGTGGTAAGCAGAGGCGTACCCGGGCTTCAGCCCCATCAAGTAGTCTCACAGTTCGTTAGTTATATTTTAACACCAGTATTCTAGAACAATACTCATGTAAGATACTGTGCTAAGTAAGGAACTTCTTACCGCGTTCCGCGAAATGCGAGTGATAGTCTCATCTAATAGGGGTTGACCTATTGCCATCTATTGACTAAATCTATGAAAAAATCCTATTACACTTTTTGCCTCACCTGGGGATCGAACTCGGGTCCTCATGATCGGCAGAAGCGCTTTTAAACCACCACGCCACCGAGGCAGTCAGTATAACAATAATGATATTATTATTAATTGTCTACAGGTCAACGACCCACTTGAAAAACTCGCCCTAGACCAAGAAGGAAGCATAACAAGTATCACACATTGGCACATTGCCAGTAATAGTCCAATATACGGCTGAAAATACACTAGCGGCGAAAACATTGGGCAACACCGTCCTTTAGAAATTGTGACAGGTGTCACTTTGACAGGTGACAGGTTAGGCTGCATACGTCAAAGCTGCCCTGAGCGCAGTTATTATTTTAGTGCTTTGCGGTGAAAATATGTGAAAAAAATATGATTTAGAATTTTGATGCTCACCAATCTGAATTTTGTTTGCTCTTAGTTTTTTTTTCTAAGATTTTTTTTTGGTTATTATGTAAGTAACCTGTTATAAAATTAATTAAATCTCAAACCCCGCTGAAAATTTCAAGAACTCTGAATATGGTAAGCTATTATTTACTGCGTGCACCGGGAATGTTTTAAATAAAATGATACAGCGCAAAAAAAGACTTAGGTATCAATTATCTAAGGCTACGGCTTTGCCCAATTAGGTAGGTACTCTATGAATTGCTCTGAAAATTGAATGGGAAAATACTGATACTGCACCTAAAACTTGTTTTAGGTTTTCAACCGCAGTGCAATGTTGCGAAGGACTGTGTATTGAAGTTCTCTATGAACCGGTATATCGCTTAAAATATCTCCGTTTCATTTATAAGATTTCAGTTTGAACTAATTAAATACTTGGGAAGCCATATTGTTGCAATCGACACAACCGATAATAAATGTCACGTGCAAGTCACGTGTAGTTAACAAATTGACAAGTTTGACAGGTGACAGGTGTCAAAGTGTCACGGTGTCAGGGATTTTAACCGTTGACTTTAACCGGTATGGGATAATCCGCCCCTTGATGGGGGTGAAGCACCTTTAACTTTTGAAAGGTTATATTTGGAACGAGAAATAATAATTTGGAATAGTTATTTATATGTGCAATAGTAAGTATAAGTACTGAACTTGTTTAATTCTAATTATAACTAGCTGTTACAGATCTGAGCAACGAGGCTGTCAAATTTAAACTAAATTAACAAAATTTAAACGGAACCTTGTTTTTCTAAAAACAAAAGTGAGTTCTTATAAGATCAGTTTATATCAGCTATATGCCAGTAAAAGTACTGTCTAAATCAACTGATAGTCATATCGATAAAAGCCTTTTTATTTCTATTTTATTATCATTATTGTAAATATATACTTTCATATAATTATGAATATAGTAAAAATATTAACTACATAATAATTATTATTAACAAAAAAATGGGTCAAATAATTAATTGTTTACATTAATTCAGACATCAGACTGAACATTTATACACAATAATAAAAGTTTGTACAAATATGAATAATCTACGCCGCTCTCTATATACATCGTCTAAAGAAGAGCATGCAATTTTCACATGCCATTTAGCACTAAATAAACTAGATAAACAGGTGTTAGCAGCTAATTTAGTCTAGGTCGTAAACCCCAACGAGCTCGCTCACACATTGCCAATAGCTAATTTGTCAACTTTGCTGGATCTATTTCTGCGGTGAAAGTTATTTATGGTGTTGGAAACGCCTTTTTTGCGTAAATACTTGTGTAAGTATATAACTGGACGTAATACTACCAATATTCTTATTTTTAAATCTCAGTACAATGTAAAATAGTTACGTTTGGAACAGGTAAAAAAACGCTAGCAAACTCGACTTCAGCGGCACTAAATGGCACAAAAAAATTTTTTTTTTGTTAGCTAGCACTGTTTTTTGTGTGTATGTTTGTTCCGATTTCATGTTAAAACTATTGAACCGATAGAGCGGAAATTTGGTATATAGTTAGCTTAGACCCTGAAATAACACTGAGGGTACTTGTATTCCCGATATTCCCACGGGAACGATGACTACGCGGGTGAAACCGCGGGGCACAGCTAGTATAATATAACGACATTAAGAGATGCGCATGATAATAATAAAATTTACACGCATGGCATCTACCAAGTACTCCCGGTAGAGGTCTTTGTTCTTCATTTCTGACTTGTTTTCACCGGCTGGCCGGAGTGGAGTCGCGAGAGCCTCGTGCTCGAGGGAGGATGTGGAGCATAAATGGCGAGTGCAGGGCAAGCGTGATGCGTAACGCAACTGATTGCAGTTTATAGTCCAGGGACACCTCTCCTACCCGTAGCCTCTTACACCTACGTTGCCCTTCTCGTCGCCTTTATTCCTTTGTAGAAGGCGGCCTTTTTGGGGGGGTCTGTTTAGTGAACGGCGAGTCATCGCCTGCCGTGATATTTCACCATAAGACGGAAGTTGCAGGAGCTGGCAATTGCAATATCTCTAACAATAGCCCGGTCACCATCAATCAAGAAATTGCAGCCATGACCCAATCTAGTATTTTCCAATAATTTTCAATAGTCCTTGCTGTCTTTAAGCTCAACTTCTGTAGATGGTTTCAAAGATGGACCCCTATCCAGACCTATTCATTAATTTTAGATTAAAAGCTCAAAGGGGCCTCTGCACGTTGGCCCCTAAACTTGGACCCTTGTTGGTTGATAAACGTTGGACTAAAATGGAATTCGTGTACCCCTACCAAAAGACCGGCGTGCTTATAACGAACAGCAGTAGAAGCGTGGAAAGCGTTTATTTGCTTAATGTCTGTCAAATTTTACAGCTGTTGTTACGCGATTGCAAGTTCTTAATAGCACCCCGGGGGTGGTATCACGAACATGCAATCGCGTAACAACAGCAGTAAATTTTGCTGTCAAACGTCATTTTTTGTATGTCGTTTGTCAGCAGACATTAAGCAATTAAACGCTTTCCACACTTCTACTGCTGTTCGTAATAAGGGGACCGGTATAGTCCGTGTTTTCGAGCAACACAATAATTCATTTGCGAGCTTAAGTTTGTTCAAAATACTAAGTTACATAATAAAATTTGCTGATGATAATGAAGCAAAATAATCTAGATACTATCGGCTGATAAATTATAATAATAGAAGTTGTTTACCAGCAAAATATCAATAAACTATTTAATCGCAAGGATAATAACAGAACGCGTTATACTGAATCTCTTTGCCTGTGAGGCTCTGCATTTGCGACAGTGTAACTAAAGAAGTGAATTAAGTGAGACAGAATCGACATATTGTACAATTTCAGGCAATGAACCTAATTATGTACCTACCTAATTATGTGACAAATATTACGCATAAATATACCAAAATCTTTATTTTCCATAGTTTTCAGTGATAAATAAGTTTTAGCGGACTCTGTACTAGGGCTGACCTGTATCTCGAGGGTCCATACAGGGTTATCGAAGAACAGATAACCAAAGAACTGTAGTATAATACAGTTAATTATATTTTATCATTTACAAAATTGCCTATAGGTTGCCATTTCATTAGGTAACACTACTGCCTGAGCGTCTCTAAGTTCAGAAATACATATTAGGTAGGAAGTTATCTACTATCTACTTTACCATAGAATAAATTCTATCACCTACTGATATGAACCATTTTTCTATGTCTTGCGCGGATTGCATTCAGGATTTTCTACCCTTAGATCGTCACTGGTATTTTGGTATTGTCCAGTTGTTTTGGCATAAAACGTAACAAACCAACACATACAGTACACGACAATTGAGTTAATAAATTGTTAAGGGATACATATATATGCATAGTGTAGGGTTCCATACCTAAATATGTGAACAAAACGCTACCGCTTCATTCGGTAAGAATATACAGAGACATTATCTAGTTGCAAACTACAGCAAACAACTAGAGGTTTATACCGTGCGCAAAGTATGGAAATATGTAGTTAAATGGCCATAACTTTTGATTGCGTTAACTTAGAACTATGATTTTTTTTAGAGTTACAAGGGACCGCAGATCTGATTAGTTGATGTCAATTTCAACTTGATACCTCTACGCGTTCCGATGAAAAAGTATCTTGACAGACGGACAGACACTCAGACAGACAGACAGACAGACAGACAACAAAATGATCCTATAAGGGTTCCTTTTTTTTGAGATACGGAACCCTAAAGTTCACCGAAGGCATTGATTGGAGTAGTATATTATAAACCTCCTGTTAAATTTTAACTGCATACTGCATAGTAATCTACCCGGCAAAATACAACATTCGGTTAAACCCGCACTGAGCACGACCGTGTTTTGTTATTGCAAAGATTAACTAGGTACCAGATTTCCTTCGAGTGCAATTTTCAGATTTTATAATAATTCCATTACGGATAATATAAAGTTCCGGATGATTCGGCCACTTTGTCGTATACCTATAAAAGGATTGATTTATTGATTTTATAATCAACGTAACTTAATAACGTAACGACTGCCTCGGTGGCGTAGAGGGCGCATGCTCGACTGCCAATCAAGAGGTCCCGGGTTCGATCCCCAGGTCAGGCAAAGAGTGAAATATTGGATTTGTCCATTAGGAATTATCTCAATAACTTCCTGAAGTCTGGAACTGTGCCCGGTAAATTGCAATAGTCTCGCCCCCTATTACATGGGACAAATAACATACTGGCGAAATGTGGGTGTGTCTACTGTGGGACTGAGTCCTGGGTACACCTCTGCCTACCCCTTCGGGAAAAAAGGCGTGAATGTATGTATGTATGTAGATTCAATAATAAATAGTTTAAACGACATGCAAAAGTGTATTTCTGAGGCCTATTTGAATAAAAAATAATACCTATACAAGTTTAGGCTACTTGTCTTACCTGGATTTAATTTAATAACATAATGATATTATTACATAGGTACGTATGTTTTTTATTTAATTTAAATTGACATCAAAATTTTTGTGGCATATTTCCGGTTATATTTTATCCGGACAAAATCATCTAGGTCATATCTATAGCATATAATTCAATTGTACGGCAGCCATGTTTAATGCTTATCCTGATTCATTGCTGTTGTAGTGCAGCTTTGCAATTTTAATGAATCAAATGCAAAGACTTTGTTCGGATTTTGGTTAAACGCATTAAAGCTGTAGCCTCTTTCTTATTTTTTAGGGTTCCTCAAAAGGAATAAATAAGTATACCATAATAGGATCACTTTGTTGCCTTCTGTCTGTCTGTCTGTCAAGATCTTTGGGAAAAATGGTGTTGTATTATATATGCTATTATCTATGTTATGTTTTCTTTCCAAATCCATATTTATTGAATATGAATTGAATATGAAAATATTATATCATATTATATTATGATATAATATTTTTATATAATATAAATATATAAAAATTATATATAAAAATATTAATATAAAAATTATGGATTGTTCCACTATGCCCCACCAAGCCGCCCCACTGGTGGGGCATAGTGGAATGCTACAAATTATGTCGCGGAATATGCCCCACTAAATCGACTCGGTGGGGCGGATTCCGCGACATGAAAAACCTGGTGGCTTTTGCCCCACCAGGGTTATCACATGACTGTTTGTATAGAATTTTCATACGACTCCATGTTTCTCCACATGTAAGCGAAACGCCATCTAGCGGCAACATGTGAACTTTAGTTTCTTGAATCTCTCCGAAGCATTGGATTGTGTGAATCTTTGAGAAAATTATTTAAAAAATAAACATACTGACACTTCCATCCTTATTTATCTGTTAGGGCACAGCGGACATCCAAATGAGTTTTGCCAACTATCTGTTTGTTTGTTTTTTTTTTTTTAATTTATTAGCATTAACAAACAGTATAACAATGTGTGTTAATAAGGCAATTTACACAATAAAGATATATAATTGTTACACCAACATCGTTAAGCACATATTACTGGATAAGTTTTATTTTCATAGTATTCTAGTGATGATGGGCTCATAGTCAAATACATTTTAGCTCTTTAACCAAAAATGAACAAGGAAACATGTGTGAACGTGCTTTCCCTGTTCATTTCTAGCCAACATAAATATAATAACAAAGTAAATCAACGGTTAGACCTAGTTATGTTTAAACTTATTATTATTAGAAATGAGTATTAGTATTAGAAATGAATATTAGAAATAAATAAATTAATAGCTAATTTTGTGAGAACATAATACGAGTAAGTATGAAGTTAGTTAAACTACATAGTATATGTACCCTGGTACTATATACCAAACGAGTGAATGTCAAGTGTTATTTCCTAGCAGACACCCACGTACCAAACTTTTAAATTTGCCATAACGCTCATGATAAATATCAATAGAATTGAAATTATTGTTAAATGAACTTGTCATACGAATCAGTGGTGAGCTCCTACCGGATTTGGTTCGACACATAATTGTGGCAAAAGTTTTAGGCATAATTCGAGAATTCGTTCTCATAGGTACTAAATAACATATCCTGTTGACCAACTCCGAGCAGTCATATCTATTATGAAAAAGATCATACAAAAACATAGCGTCTGACTGCTTTCTCCTTGAATTCAAATCCGAGAGTTTATATTTTATATTTAAATTCTCATATGTCATATAACTACGGTTACATTTATAGTATAAACAGCGTAAGAACTTTTTCTGAATCTTTTCTATGTCATTAATATAACAGTTATAATGGGGGTTCCATATTGATGTAGCATATTCAAGTTGCGATCTAACTAGTGATTTATACAATAGTAGATAAGTAAATTCGCTCTTAAAGTTACAGGCCGATCTAATGACAAAGTTGTACATTCTGAAGCTACGTGAAATTATATTTTGTACATGTATATCTAATATTAATTTGCTATCAAGTGTTATACCCAGATCTTTGACTAAATGTGTTTTTATGAGGAATTAATTGCATAAAGAGTAGGTAAAATTGGTTAGGTTTCTTTTTCGGGTAAAAGTAATGGTATTACACTTATTTAGGCTAAGACATTTATTTTTAAGACAGTAGTCTGAGAGGCGGTCGAGATCAGATTGAAAATTAACATGGTCTATAGGATTATTGATTGCCTTTAAGTCATCTGCATACAATAGGAAGTTACAAAATTTAAAGCAATCTTTTATATCATTTATGTATAATATGAAAAGCAAGGGTCCTAAGATTGATCCCTGGGGGACCCTAGAGCTTATAATATAATATGCACCTTGCATAATAACTACTTACTTACGTACTTATATGACACATTCGTATCTGAAGGGTATCTTGTAAGTTACAAGTTACACAATAATCCATAGGTACGTAGTGTTCAAGTTCAAGGAGAGTTAGCGCACCAGATAGTTCCAGTAGAATTAGGGACGTGAATGAAAATTCACGGAATGTTTACCGGTGGCCATCGAGATAGATCCCTAGATTGAGAACAATGTACGTAGCGTACAGTCACTAGTACAAAATATAGTTGAACTAAACTGAATTTTGTTATCAGAATCTACTATAGTTGCATGCCTTGTTTTTTCCCTCTCTTACAACTCAGTGTCGTATCATGTGGAGGAGAAGCTGCTTCCCGCTAGTCACCACCTCCTACTTTGACAGCTATAACTCCGTCAAAAACAGATAGATGGCACCATTCATTTGGATGTCCGCTGTGCCCCAACAGATAAGGATGGAAGTGTCAGTATGTTTATTTTTTAAATAATTATCTCAGAGATTCACACAGTTCAATGCTTCGGAGAGATTCAAGAAACTAAAATTCACATGTTGCCGCTAGATGGCGTTTCGCTTACATGTGGAGAAACATGGAGTCGTATGAAAATTCTATACAAACAGTCATGTGATAACCCTGGTGGGGCAAAAGCCACCAGGTTTTTCATGTCGCGGAATCCGCCCCACCGAGTCGATTCAGTGGGGCATATTCCGCGACATAATTTGTAGCATTCCACTATGCCCCACCAGTGGGGCGGCTAGGTGGGGCATAGTGGAACAATCCAAAATTATATATAAAAATATTATATCATAATATATTATGATATAATATGATATCAATATAATATAATATAATATTATATTATATTATATCCATATTTATTGAATATGAATTGACAACATTTCAGAATTTTACCGTTTACATAACGTTAAAAATAATCAAAACCTTTTTAATTAGCCACGTACGCAAAGCTTCTCAACTTTACTAATTAGTGACAACGTAAATTAAAATTTTGATTACATTCAGTTCAGTAAAAATTTTTAAGGTTTCCTAGGTAAATGTGCCCAAAAGCTGAAGAACACTCAACCTAATTAATTTTGCAAAGTAAGATCTTCACTAACTTGGTAACAATAATTTTATTTTTTAAAAGGGCCTTCAGGAAAGACATTTTTAAAATTATACTTCAAAAGCTAATCTTAAACTTAATGCAAAGTTTTATTGAATTTGGATGAAATTCTTCCAAGATTAAATATAAATAATTTTTGCCCCTTCTGGCAATAAGGCGTGATGTTATAATAATTATTTATTTATTTCTCACAGAAAGGTTTTTTACTGTTTTGTTTTGTTTGAGATGCCTGAAATTTATTTATAATAATTAATATGTCAAGAGATTATTTTCTAAATACCATTAGCTGTAATATGAAGTGTAGTAACAGAGTAACTAATAAATTGCTATAAAATTTCACAGCAATGGCGTCATTTTCAATTATCATTAAGTATCTGATAGCTTATACAAAATGTGTGTTTGAGACCCAATATACTTATTATTATTGCAATTTGGGCTCTAGCCAAAACCTTGGAATTAGGTCAAACCGCGACACTTCTTCAATATAATATAGAACTAGCTGTGACCCGCCGTTTCACCTGCGTAGTCTTCGTTCCCTTGGGAAAATCGAAATAAAAAAATTTTAGACTTACCTTATTTGTTATTCCAGAGTCTAAATTATCGTTTAGGCTAAAATAACGAATTTCAGCCCAAACAATGCAGTAGCTTTGGCGAGAAAGTGTAACAAACATCTATCCATCCATTCTCACAAACTTTCGTATCTATTATATAGGTATTAGAAGGGACAAGTAGGATATTATGGTCTAATACCCCTGTACTAATAAACAGTTTAGGAGGTTCAGGGAGGAAAACTTTTTTTTAGGGTGTACTATATTGTCAAAAATAAATTTTTAAGGCATACGTATCTATATATATTGGGTTCTATATACCTGAAAAAACCCTACCGCTTTTTAAAAGAACAAACAGCGCCACCTAGTTGCAAATACAGCAAATCAATATTAGTAATCACATTGTTTATGTAACAAATTACGATTTTAGGATTTTTATACAACATACATTCATACATTCACCCCTTTTTCCCGAAGGGGTAGGCAGAGGTGTACCCAGGACAGTTCCATAGTAGATACACCCACATTTCGCCAGTATGTTATTGGTCCCATGTAATAGGGGGCGAGCCTATTGCCATCTACCGGGCACAGTTCCGGACTCCAGGTAGTTATTGAGATGAGATGACTCCTAATGGAAAAATCCAATATTTAACACTGCCTGAATTGGGGATAGAACCCGGGACCTCTTGATTGGCAGTCGACCATACGCCCTCTACGCCACCGAGGCAGTCGAGTTTTCTATAAATAGAAAAATATATAAAAAACCTATTAAGTATAAAATAAATTCCATAAAGTGGTCACATGATGAGATTCGAACCTCGCCAATCAGCTTGTTAACAAATGCCTTGCTCAACTGCGCCACGATTAGAGTTAATGGCAAAATTTAGATACTTATTTCATATGCGCAAAGTATGGAAAAATGCAGTAAAATGCCCATAACTTTTATCTGCGTTATATTATGATATTTTTTACAGCCAAAAGGGGCCACAGACTTGAGTATTTGATATGAATTTCAACTTGATAACTTCAGGCGTTCCCGTGTCAACTAACAGGACAAATATGTGATAAGATTAGGAGTAGTGCTCATACTATAGATAGTAATACAGTTATTGTCATCTTAATAGGACAAAGTATAGGTATAGACAAAAGGGAGGTTATTAATAACATAACCTCTCTCCTTGAAATAAATTGTTTTAAGATTATGCTGTGTGCCTTACCATATTGTTCATTGTTAACTTCAACTCAAAATAAACACACACATATGATAAACAATTTATTTCATAATCTGACATCTCGTCATAGTGACAAATTAATGTTTTTTGACATGAATAAGTTTATTAAAAACTTTCAACTGACCCCGGACAATATTATGTACTGTTCGAAGAAATGCATTTCGATGCTTGCTACATTGGTAGCTTATAATATTAATTCAGTTATAGGTAATATAACGGTGTTAAATAATGACTCCACAGTGATTAGTATATGTACTAAAAATAACACTGTGGAAAATAATTTAAACTAATTTCTAAGACAACAGAGAGTGGTACTTGTACATTATCTTTATTCTATCAAAATATAAACCGCTTCTCTGGCAAAATTAACGACATTGAATTACTTGTAGATAAATATAATTATGATATTTTATGTTTCTGTGAAACTTGGTTAAAAAATGATAAAATGTCATTTAATGTTAATAATTTTCAGGTGGCCAGTAAGTTCAACAGAACATCTGCTGAAGGAGGTGGCTCGATTATACTTTTAAGAAAATCAATTAAATATAAAGAGCGAAATGATATTGTCAGCTGTTCTGTGGAACGAACTTGCGAGGTGGCTTGTGTAGAAGTGAAAAGGCACATAATCTTATGTGTATATAGGCCGCCGAACTCGAATCTCACTTCTTTTATGTCCTCTATGGAAATAATTCTAAACAAAATTTGTAAAAGTAATAAACATGTACTTGTATGCGGTGACTTTAACATTGATATTTTGTCAGATTCTCCAGATAAAACTAATTTGACTAGTTTATTTAAGTCCTTCGGTTTGAGTTACCTATTCTCTGAGCCCACAAGAGTTACAGTTACCTCATCGACCTGTATTGATAATATCTTTACCAATTTCGAAAGTAGGAAGTTATCAATAACGGGTGGAGTTAGGTCTGACCACAAGGGTCTCTCACTAGAATTTATAAGTGAAAAATCAAAAGAAAAACCAACAATTGAACATAGGCCCCTAACAACATATAAACTCGAAAAGCTTAGGAATAATATAGAATCAAAACTGGAAAATGTCGCTGTCTCTGAGGAAGACCCTAATTTCAATTATGAAAACATATTTTCTGTAATAAGTAAGGAGTTCAATGAGATATGTCCCAAAAAGAAATTACACTCGAATGGGAAACTAGAATTTAGTGATTGGGCTACCAAGGGTATCAGGAAAAGTAGAGATAATATGTATGAGTTATATAGGGATAAAGCCCATTCCAATTCAGAATCATTTCATGAGTATGTTAAATGTTATTCAAAAATTTTTAAAGCTGTGTGCATCCAAGCAAAAGCCATAAATATTAGAGACAAAATTCGCAAATCAAGTAATAAAATTAAGACGGTTTGGAAAACAATAAACGTTGAAACAGGTAAAGATAAATGTAGAGATTCTGAATATAAATTATTAATTAATAATGAACACATTACAAATGTTGAGGAAGTCGCTAATATTTTTGTCGATTTCTTCTCTAACATAGCCCTGAACGCGACCAAGTCACTTGATTCATCCCCAGACTTGGCGGAGGCTTTTCTTAAAGAAAACTTCCAACGCACCATACCTGAATTTTCGTTTGAACACATCTCATTAATTGATATCAAAAAGACGTACAAGAGTTTAAATGTTAAAGCTACTGAAGATCTATGGGGTCTATCTGTAAAAATGCTAGATTCTATAATAAACACAATTGCTCCTTACTTAGCAGACTTATTTAACCTATGCATAGATAAAGGCACGTTTCCAGAACTAATGAAAATAAGTAAAATCACTCCTATCTTTAAATCGGGAAGTAAGACAGATCCCTCAAACTATAGGCCAATCTCTGTTTTGCCAGTATTAAGTAAAATCTTTGAGAAATTGATGCTAAACCAACTGCTGTCACATTTCAATAGAAATAGAATATTGCATTCAAACCAGTATGGTTTCACCAAATGCAGATCAACAACCGATGCAGGCTGTCATCTCATGACTCTTGTCTTGGAGGCTTGGGAGAGTTCACAGGATGCCATTGGAGTGTTTTGTGACCTTTCCAAAGCATTCGACTGTGTAGAACACTGCACGTTACTGCGCAAGTTAGAAGTATATGGAATTCATGGGAATGCCCTGAACCTGGTGGAATCATACTTGTCTAGTAGGCAGCAGAAGGTTAGCGTCAATGGTATCACATCTGCTAGTTCTCCTGTCAAGATGGGAGTCCCACAGGGATCAATTTTGGGTCCTTTCCTATTTTTGGCATATATTAACGATTTGCCTTACATGGTCCACGGTCTAGCAGATATAGTTCTATTTGCCGATGATACGTCATTGATTTTTAAAGTTGATAGGAAGGATACTTCACTAGTACATGTTAATAATACTTTAGCAAGTATATCCAGATGGTTCACAGCAAACAATCTGTTATTGAATGCGAAAAAGACTAAATGTTTGAAATTTTCGTTGCCTAACGTCAGAAGTATAGAACCAAACATAGTTCTTGACGGTGAAAGACTCAATATTGACAATGCAACTTTGTTCCTTGGCATAAATATAGACTCTAAACTGCAATGGAGCACTCATATCACCGAGCTCTCAGGGAAACTAAGCTCTGCAGCTTACGCGGTTTATAAAATTAGGCAACTAACAGATGTAGCCACGGCGAGATTAGTGTACTTTGCATATTTCCATAGCTTGATGTCTTATGGGATTCTGTTGTGGGGGTCAGCTGCAGATATAGAAACTATCTTTATACTACAAAAACGTGCGATTCGTGCCATCTATGAGATGCGTCCACGCGAATCCCTGAGGGAATTATTTAAAGAAATAAACATACTGACCCTACCATCCTTATACATTTATGAGAACATCATGTATGTGCGTAAAAATTTACATAAATTAAAATTAAATAGTGACCTTCATAATTTTAATACTAGGAATAAAGACAAAATAGCTGTACCTAGCTTTAGATTATCTAAAACAAATAAAAAGACATTCTTAGGAAATAGTGTACGTTTCTATAATAAAATCCCAAAAGAGATAACTGGGCTCTCAGAGGGTAAATTCAAAACCTATATAAAATCTACTTTACTTAAGAAGGCTTATTATAAAGTCAACCAGTACATAGAGGACAAAGATGCCTGGAAACTTCTGCATAGCCGCCTCGCGGCACCTTCAAAGAAAACGAATGTAACCAAACCAAATATTGTGAAACTATCTGTTGAAAAAATTAAGCCCTACAAGTTTCTTGTGCGTTCTTCTTGTAGAGGTATCTTTCCGAACGCACGGTAGACTCAGTACTGTATCTTCATTGACGTACAAAAGTGTCAGGTTATGACCTATTTGAATAAATCTGTTTGAGTTTGAGTTTGAAAAAAGGCGGACAACAAAGTGATCATAAATGGCCTCACCATTTATGATTTATTTTACGGAATTTACGGAACCCTAAAAACTATAAAATCGTAAGCAAATGGATGTAGGATAGGAAACTATTGGTTAATGTAATAAGTCGCGTATTTATTTATTCTCAATTCACAACTCTCACAGGCACCATCCTATAATGAAGACAGTATAAACTGGTCAAACGCTAATGGAACTCGCATAAGTCAAAATTTATGAGTTTGATTGAAATACACGTAAAGAAACTAGTCTAAGAAAAGTAAATAAAAATTAATAATAAAGTACTCACGTGAATCTATGATTTCTTCGCTGGTGTAGATCATAGCTTGAAACACCAACACTACTAAAATCACACACACATTGATGTCTCTCCCCATCGTGAACACACGTCCTCACGCACACTATCACATCTCTTTCTATGTAGTTACTGTTCGGACACATTGATTTCGTTTAGGTACTTGATTTACTGCGATATTTTTTGCACTGTAGCATTTCGATGGAACGAACGTGTCATTTTGTTTTGTTGTCACTGTGTCAATTAATTTTTTTTTTTTTGAGTCGCAAAAAAATCTTGTGAGATAATTTGACGCGTTGGATCCATTCCAGTTTTATTCTAGGACTTGTATGATCCGGAACTGAATCTGTAATAAAAAAAAATACGTTAGCTCATAACATACTTGAAGGCTTTTGATAGAGCGGCTGAGGGTACCAGAATCGATTGCCATGTTGGAAGCCCTCATTTCTCATCAAGGTATTGAGGGCGTTGCTGGCGATCTATGAACAGTACGCAGCTGACCACGGAGAGAATACTGATATTTTTTGAATGGCACTGAAATTTCAGTAGAGAAGCATTTTAAATACCTAGGGCATTGGCTGACCGATGGCCTGAAGGACGAGCTCGACATGGAGAGAGAACGGCAAAACGGTGCGAAGTAATATGTTAGCGAGGAGCTTCGCGCGCTGGAAGGGGGACGTCAAGGACGTTGTGTTCAAAACTTTCTGTCTCAGCATATACATCTGCCAATTATCTGCCAATTATGGGTTAATTATACCAGAAAGTCCTTTGAAACCATAAGAGTCCAGTATAATGACGCATACCGGGCTCTTATGCGTTATCCCAGATTTTGCAGTGCATCGTCAATGTTTTCTCACACGGGAATACCTGACTTTTTCGCAATAATAAGATATCGACTAGCATTCTTCTGGGATCGTGTCAATGCCTCAGGTAACGAGATTGTAAAGGTAGTTGCTGACAATGCCACCAGCATCTTGGGTAAGCTGCCATCAGATAGTGATACAGAGAACTTTTCAAAAATATTTTCACAGTATTCTATAGCATAGTGTATTATGTTAGTATAGCTAGTAAGTATGCAGCTCTAGAATACTTTTATGTTTTAAAGTAAACAGGCGTTTGCCCGCAATCTCACCTGCTGGTAAGTGATGATGCGGCCTAAGTTGGAGAACGCTTGTTCAGTAAATACCTATTCACTCTTGATTTGAACATACCCACGTTACAGTTTTCGGGAAAAACGGACGACGGCAGCGAGCTCTCTTTAATTTGAATTATATTGTAATCATATGTCATGCCCCTGTAATTGTAGTTATGATGATATATCCCGATCGTTTAACGAGTGTTCCGGCTTGACATTGACACAACAATTTGAGTAATTTAATACAGGAACCCTAATTTCGCCGGTCCCCAGTGTAAATATATGATGCGGGCTCTATCGCTCACAGTAATCGTGAGCGATTGCAGAATTGACCTTTATTGTGGTAGGTATGGGTTTAATTAAATAGTAGGTATGACGAGACAGACTTCGTCAGCGTTGGTTCGCAACGAAACCTCAAACAAACCAGGAATGGGGGACTGCGTCAGGCACGAGTAGGGTAGGAACAACCTGAAATAAGTGGCAATCTCCTGCAACCAAACTGGCTCCGCACGTATCGATATGTCGTTCCTGTGGATTCAGCCAGTAATATCGAGAAGGTGGTATAGACTATGGGAAAACCTTTTTTTTATGGTAGTGAGTAAAAAGACGAGCAAATCAGGTGCCTGATGGTAAGCATCATGATTGCCCATATCAGACACAGTGCCACCCAGTGTTTTAAAATTCAAATTTCTGCGCGGCACTGCACTGCGCCTGTCACACTGAGATATTAGTTGTTGAAACTCATCATGTAATTTCGCTGATAACATTGCCGTTCAGACCGGAACACAGTAATGTTTGCACATTACTGCTTGGCGGATGAATAACTGGCAAAGGTGTGGTACTTCCCCAGGCGGCCCCAAAAAATCAAAGGCTCATGGAAAAATTCAATAGCTTTTTATACTATAATTCAATAACTTCTAATATTAATTAGAGTTTATTTAAAATAAGGGATCATAGAGTCACGTGCAATTACGTCACTTCCGTTACACGCCCCTCGGAAGCGGCTTCCACCTTGGAACCGGTAATTAACTGATTCAATTAAGCGACAGGATGTTAAATTGAGTTTTTAACTATAATGGAAAGTGCTAGAGATGATGTGGGATGCTTTTTTATATAACAAAAATATTTTAAGTTTATACTCTAAAAACGTTAAGCCCGTTCGTTTCTCTTATTTCACAGCTCGAGTATATTCATATGGGTTATGTGGATAGTGGATAACCCATATTGTCACGTACAACCCATCACGTACAACGGACCAGATATAGAGTCTAAGTGCGGAAAAGGAGTCAACTTTACAACCCATATATTATTGTCAAGGGTTTTAGGTCACCACCTTACGACTGTCCCCTATATAAAGTATCTAAGAAAACAGCCAAGACCTTTAAGCACACACCGGACACTCGACTCAATTCCCATACAAAAGTTACGATATAACTACCTACTACACAGGCTCGCCCCCTATTACATGGGACCAATAACATACGTGCGAAATGTGGGTGTATCTATGGGACTATGGGACTGAGTTCTGGGTACACCTCTGCCTACCCCTTCGGGAAAAAGGCGTGAATGTATGTTATGTTATGTTATGTTATGTTTTTTTTTTACACAGACACTGCACACATGGACACGCGCAAGACTGTGCGTGAGGTGATTTCCCATAGAATCGGGGCTCGTCGAGAGCTCAATGTCGCTCGCGGAGTGAGGAAGGCCTGATTGATGGGCGGATGACCGTGTCCATTCTATACGTAGTATTATTATCTGTTCTGTGCCTCCTGTGTGTTCTAGTTAACATGCCATCCGAAACACGATAGCGCCCAGATGAAAAGCCCGTACGAGATCTTCAAACCAGGGCCTTCTTAGTCGAAGCCCGGCCTTTTTCTGCTAGACCACGCTATAATACGATTGGTGACGTCGGGATAGTACTTATATAAAATAATATGAATACCTGCCAAAAAAAGTTATTTTTCAGAACATCCAGGAAATTTTCATAAATATTGATAAACTTAGAAAGCAAAAGGCTTATCGTTATACAAATTTCATCTAAGTCGGAAAACCCGTTTCCGAGACACACGGGTAAATTTATAATTCAAAATTTGCGAGTCCAAATACTTATTATTATAAGGTTAAGTTTCTTATTTTTTTTTAATTTTCGGTTGCTTATGTTATGAGAGCAGTGTACAAGCAATCGCGGTATCGGAGTGTTTCATCATCATCATCAGCAGCCTATGTTAGTCCACTTCTGGACACAGGCCTCTCCTAATTTGCACCACTGAGTTGTCCTCAGCTCTACTTATCCAGTTGCTACCGGCTATCCTTCGCAGGTCGGCACACCACCTAGCAGGGAGTCCTACGCTACGTTTGCCTACTCGCGGTCTCCACTCCTGAACTCGGTTCAGTCTCTACCCCAGCGGTTATCAGTTCTGAGCACGATGTGACCAATCCATTGCCATTTCAGTTTGCTTATTCTTTGAGCTATGTCGGTGATTCTAGTTCTCTGTCGGATAACCTTGGAGTGTTTATGTCACCCAAAAGAGTAGGAAAGAAACTAATTTAATCTGATTTTTTTTATCTATCCCCTTTTCTCTTCCCTTCCTATCCTCCTATCTTCCCCCAAGTCCTTCCATTTTTTTTTTAACGATTTTGAGACGAGCAAATCAATACGATAATATGATTACGATAATAATACGATGGTAAGCATCATGATTGCCCATATCAGAAACAGTGCCAACCAGTGTTTTGAAATACAAAATTTTGCGCTGCACTGCACTGCGCCTGTCACCCTCAGATATAAGTTGTTGAAACTCGTCATGCTCAGTAATTTCGCTGGTAATATTGCCCTTCAGACCGGAACAGAGTAATGCTTACACATTACTGCTTGGCGGATGCATAACTGGCAAAGGTGTGGTACTTCCCCATGCGGCCCTCTGCAAAAGAGGCCTACCACTACAGTACCATATCTCGCGTTCCTGTGCCTCCTTTAA
Source organism: Hemistola chrysoprasaria (assembly GCA_947063395.1). Lineage (NCBI taxonomy): Eukaryota > Metazoa > Arthropoda > Insecta > Lepidoptera > Geometridae > Hemistola > Hemistola chrysoprasaria. The sequence goes on along the minus strand of OX346728.1, from coordinate 13,144,296 downwards.
TTCATCACGCCATCTCTTTCTAGGCCGGCCTCGGCAATGATATACAATTTATTTCATTGTTGAAAAATCATGTCATATTAATTTTCTTATGAATGCTAGTCTCATTGCGTAGAAAAGTAACGCGTTTATATCATTATTGATGCTTTTAGTATAAAACAAATGTGATAGTGGGACTCTAAAAACAGACGGTAAATAATTATCGAACCTGAGTTGCAGATATGATCATTTTAAACCTATACCTATACGAAAATACGAATGAACTTACCTATTCTAATATTACCCCTACAGTTAATAAAATAATTATACATTTCCGCAAACAGTCCTACCAATCTAAATTAGGTGTACGAATTACAAATTTCAATGTTAAATTTACTGTAGCATTCCAAACGGATTTAGGAAAATTGAAAATGGGTACAGCCGTTTGATAAACCTGCTTTTGGGCTCAATACAGAATTGAAGTGCTTTGTTTGAGACCAGTTGGCGAGGTAATGATGCTATGAATACATTAGTAACTTTATCCTATAGCTAGGCTAAGGTGGCCTTTGCAATAATAGATTTTATATTGGGGGATATGAAGACATGTTCATTGTTCACAATGAAAACTACAGCAAAAAAATAACTCTTAACGATTAGGGAATTTCCCTTAGTAGACTTTTTATTTCTTATCTTCTAATGCCCGGTTTCTGAAGATTCCAGCTAAAGTCGGATTAGTTATTGATCCATTAGAGTTATGTATAGGATAAACGACCGTTATGTGCTATTGCGTTTCTGGATACAACAACGTCCGTTCAATAACTATTGAACCAATATGCAGTTCTACAATCTGTCGCTAGATGGATCTGTTATAAAAAACCACTTATAAATTGACGTTATTGGTTTGATTCGTCATTATTATTTACTGATTAAATTAAATATTATGAATACGTACATTTTTAAACTTATTTATGTGGGTTTTTTTTTATAAAATTATGTTAATATCAATAAAGTAAGCAAAATGAACGTCCCTACCACGTGTTAATTAAAAAAATCGTACCGAAAAGTTTTTATATATAAACGGTAATATCATCTACATAATCATAATAACCTACCTACTGCTACTACTTGGAAAGTACCTGTAGCGTAAAATCGTAATGTGAAAAAAATTTGTTATTGTTAACACAGACAATGTAAATTTGACGATTGACAGCCTCGCGTTGGCACAGATGGTAGTAACTCTGCTTTCTGTGCCGCAGGGCCCGGGTTTGATCCCCGGCCAGGTCAAACATTTATGTGCATGAACATGTCTGTTTGATCTGTGTCTGGGTGTTATAAGCTTATATAAGTATGTATATCAGTCATCTGGTTACCATAGTACAGGCTTCTAGCCTAGTATGGGACCAGATGACCGTGTAAAAAAAAAAAAATTGCGTTGCACAGCAGGAGCTAAAGCAGGGCTAATGATATTACTATTAATGTAAATCATGATATTAATCTGATATTAAAACAAATCACAGTATTCTTATCAAAGCGATATCTCATTTTAAATTCTTCATCCGTAAAAATTTCGAAAGGACATTCCTTCTGTGTCGTAATTTTCTAGGTATAGATACATTAATATCATTTATTAATATCAGAAATAAACTCCAGCACTACCGAATCTGACACTGATGAGCTACTTGAATTCATTGTTGCCTACTTATCTTTCTCTGATAAATTGAATAAAAATAAACATTAGAATTTAACCTAAAAGTTGACACGTTCACAATGCGTTCACAGGTGAAACGTAAAATTACTCGTCAAATATAGTTATTGAACCGATAAACGGCACAGACTGGTCAGTTAAGTTAACCTAAGTTTAAACGGACTTTATCGTACACTGCGTTCTTCAGAAACGCACTTTCGCAGGTTATCGAACATATAGCGCTATTGAATAGATAAACTACCCATAAAAGTTCTTCAGAAACCGGGCATAAGTCGGGCACTCTTGACAGAGTGGTAGTGGTTGCTATGCGTGTTCTTCACTTTCGATCCCTCCGATGGCTTTTGCGATATTACGCCATTTCTGGTGATTTATAGCGTTGCGAGAGCACTGAACCATAGATGACTCCGTAGCTTTTTTAATCAGATCGGTCCAGCGCGTCGGTGAGCGGCCTATAGCTCTTTCCTTCAACAGGTCCCTGGACTACAAGTCTTTCCATGGAATGCTCTTTTCTGGAGATTTGGCCAAAAAACTACAGAACATCTATTTTATTTCTTATTGCTAGTTTTATTTAACTTGCTACGTGCAATGTTTGTTTTTACCTATGTCGAGTTAAATCTTACAACTAAATTTTAATGCAGTTCTGTTCATCTATTTGGGATGAAAGGAAACGGGCTCGGAAGTCAAGGAAGCTGGGCCCAGAAAACTGTCTGTCCTATATTGCTGGGCAGATAATGTCATTTGTAATAATAATATTACCAAACATAGTAGCCCTCTTTTTATTTTAATTATGGCGATGCTAAAAATATTATTTATGCGCATTTGATATGTGAGGTTGACGGGGCCCTTAAATCCATACCTCCTTTTGGTTACCTATAATTAAGTTTAGATGGGAAGGTATAGTTAGCTAAGTGACATTAATAAGACAAGGCGGACGGAACTAAAGCCACGGACTAGTTATTTTCAAAGCATCCACGTGATAATACTGGGATTAAATTGAATTGGGTTTTCTGAACATGTTGAAAAGCATGTTTTTAAAAAAACAAAAAACAATTCTTAGTATTCGGATTATATTACAATAAATACCCTTAGGATCTAAGTGGATGATCTAATATAATATGATGATCTAACAAAAACTAGAATTTAGGCCAACTTCTTCTCACGGGTCCATTTAAATATTTAATTTGCAAAACTCATTTTTAATCATCAAATCCCATGACTCCAATTAACATCATTAAAGATACAGCACTCGTGCCAGTGGTCATATTAACTAAATGAATACAAGAATGCTTGCAGTAATGTTTTATAACAGTTTGACTCATTTCTTTGCTTATAAACTTTGCAGCGTTTTTTTATATAATAAATAAGAGCTTTATTTTTGCTCTTTTTAATGTGTTGAACACTAGTCCAGTGTGCTCATGACTTCAAGCTTGGCTGCAAATCTATATTACCAAACACTAAGGCAAATTATAGTGTAAATACAAGGATCTAGTAGCTGAGCCGAGAATATCATTGGTGGGATAAAATCCCACAGACTTTGCTGGCTCGGCCACGTGGAACGCAGGTTCGAGCAGTAAGGAGAGCATTACTGGAACGTGTTACACGTAAAAACCCGGTCGGCCGTCCTAACTACCGCTGAAAGGACAGGTGGAGAAAGATTTGAAGGCGCTTCAACCAGAATCTTAGCAAGCTTAGCGCATAGTACAGACAGGAGTGGCTGCTTCTTGTGTAGGAGCCCAAGACTCATTTAGGGTCACTGCGCCAATCTAGTTAATTACTAATGAGTATTAGGAGGGCTATGCTCGGAAATTCTTTATAAGATCGAATCAGATCTGATGAATGAGGAGATTAGACGTAGACGAACGAAAGTTACTGACAAAACCCAGCGGATTAGCAAGTTGAAGTGGCGATGGGCAGAACACATAGTACGTAGAACTGATGACCGATGTGCTGGTAGGTTTTCAAATAAAGATCACGGACTGGCAAGCGCAGCGCACAAGGTGGACAGACAATATTATAATAAATACAGCAAGAACGCGCTGTATGTAAGCCTTTTATAACCACTAGTTGAAAATCTATGAGGGATGCCTGTATGTCCAGTAGAGGAAGTCTTAACTGATATAATGATGAAATGATGTCTAACACAATCAAACTTTTAATAATATCTTGTCATCTAACGTTTTATCTACCAGAATAGGCATGAGAAAGACCATTAACTTTCAACTCCATTTGGCTTAGGCGTGCCTGTTCTACTTGCCTTCACGAAAATATTTTATAACGCTGATTTTTCTGACCTTTGACATAGTATAAATTATTAGCAGAGAAAATACTTTGATATTTTGAGATAGTCAGTTTTAGCAACCTTGGTTCGATCGGTTGTCTTGGCCCTAGGCTGTCTAAGTTTCTACTTAAGACAGCCTAGGGCCTACGCGGGTAAAACCGCGGGGTTTTGTGTTAGTGTTCGTTCCCAAGGGAGTATCGGAATAAAAAGTAGTACATAACATACATTCACGCCTTTTTCCCGAAGGGGTAGGCAGAGGTGTACCCAGGACTCAGTTCCATAGTAGATACACCCACATTTCGCACAGTATGTTATTGGTCCCATGTAATAGGAGGCGAGCCTATTGCCATCTACCGGGCATAGTTCCAGACTCCAAGCAGTTATTGAGATAATTCCTAATGGAAAAATCCAATATTTAACAATGCCTGACCTGGGGTTCGAACCCGGGACCTCTTGATTGGCAGTCGAGCATGCGCCCTCTACGCCACCGAGGCAGTCCGAGGCGAGTAAAAAGTAGTATTCTAGGGTCTAAGCTATCTACGCACAAAATTTCAGCTCAATCAGTATATTAGTTTTATCGTGAAAAGGGAACAAACATACACACAAATAAAACAGCGCTAGATGGCGCTGGAGTCGAGTTAGAACACGCTAGCGTTTTGTTTGCCTGTTACAAACGTAATTTTTTACATTGTAAGTGAAATATCATTTTACCCACTGCATAACGAATCCACTGTCTAATCCCTTCTTAGAAAAAAATATTACGCAATTATTTGAATATTCGGTTATTCAGTATTCAAGATAGAAGTTAATGTTGTTTTAGGACTTAAAGAACCTTCAGCTTTTGGTCCAAATCTCTTCAGTAGTCACGTTACATCTTTCATTCTGTTAAATGCCTCCTAATGTTTATTTTGGTTCGTTTTTATTAATGTTAGCTTTTAGATTTACTTTAAGTACATTTTAGCCATTTTGAATGTTTCACAAGACATTTTCTTTCACAAAATTAAAGAAAGTTCACGAGCAAGGTTAGTTTAAAACTAGATTATGTTAAATTGGCTCAGATGGTAGTAACTCAGCCTTCTGTGCTGCAGGCCCCGGGTTCGATTCCCGGCCAGGTTAAACATTTGTGTACATGAACATGTCTGTTTGATCTGTATTTGGGTGTTATAAGCTTATATAAGTATGCATATCAGTCATCTGGTAGCAACAGTACAGGCTTCTAGCCTAGTTTGGGACCAGATGGCCGTGTGTGGAAGTTGTCCCATATTATTATTATTATACTGAATAAGAAGAGTAACAATAACAGCTTTTATTTTTTCAACGGTTAGTAATCTCCCGTTTAATAAAAAAGCACACGAAGGTGAGACAAAAAAATCACAACTAATATTTACGACACAAGTTACTCATAAAAATTTCAATATATTATTATCATCCCTACATGTTTATGTAGCACATGTGGGAAATATTTCAAAAAAACGTTAATCAGAGAATCATTTAAATAGAATAAACTATGAGTTGATATTACTTACTAGAGAACGTATTATACCAGATTTTTTACGAAAAAAATAAATTTTTGGTTGGTCATGCTTGTGTACGTAACGGCTACACACATGTGATATCTATTTTATAATAACAATAATAATAGTTAATCTTAAAAGTAAAAACTTATATAATATTTGTGAACTTACCTTACCATAATTTGTGCAACTCCTACTCTGGCTACATCTGGAAGGGACTACAGGCCCACAACACAAGAGTTACCTTAGTGTGGGTCTGTAGGACACATTTTATTATTGTCATAACAGTAATATTTTTTTTGTAATTCTATCTAGAGCATATTTATAAGTTTTGAGCCTTATAGCTATTTTATAAGACCACTATATGATTTATTGAGTCAAATAAAGAAAATTTTTATTTGTATCTGATTTGACATATAATTTTAAATGCAATGGGGCAGATCTCATATAAATGAATTTTTTATTTATAATATTGTGGCGAAGAGACAGTGTTAGTTACTTTAGATAAACATCACTATTTGAGTTGTTTTTAACCTTGTTTCGTAAATTTTGTAAACTGTGATCGTGTAGACGGAATTTTCAGGTGATGTGTTTCTAGTGATGATCTGATTCAGACTAAGAGAGGTGAAAAGCAATAGTGTCTAACAGTAAGACACTTTTTTTTTCGTGTTTGCTACTTCAGATTATTTCTATGAAGTCTATGATACCTCATAACCATGAAAATAGATGAAATGACGTCAAAAACTCTAATCCATGCTACCGTAAACAAATGAGAAAAAATATTTGCAGTTCTCAAAAATATCTCGGTCTCTAATGTTTATTATATTATGGAGACCGTTTCGGTTATTTTTAAAAGTGAAAATGACAAATATAATTTTCTTGTTTTCTGTTGACAGAGACATATTATTATATAAGCCGTGAGGTGCCGGCAATAGAATAGTAAGTACCACAGTCTCTCTAAGAGCCGGCTAAGAGTTATCTCATTCAGAGGACGGCAAGCAGTGTGTTGTAGTGGTAGGCCTCTTTTACAGGGGGCCGCCTGAGGAAGTACCGCACCTTTGCCAGTTATTCATCCGCGAAACAGTAATGTGCAAACATTACTGTGTTCCGGTCTGAAGGACAATGTTACCGGACGGAACATTGTCCTTCAGACCGGACAGGACGGAATTACTGGGCTTGACGAGTTTCAACAACTAATATCTCAGGATGACAGCCGCATTGTAGTGCCAATGCTTACCATAAGGCACCTGATTTACTTGTCTTGTTACTCACTATCATAAAAAAAATGTGTCCTCTGCGTGAAAACCATCAAACTGCGTTTGCCAATCCGCCTGAAGCGCGGCGAGCAAAACCCTCCCATATGATGGAAATCTATGGGGGAGGCCTATGTTCAGCAGTTGGCTCCCACGGCATTATCGGCTATAGGAAGTCCACTGCTGGACATAGGTATCGTCCATAAGGGGGGGTTTTGCCAATACTCGCCACGCTAGGCAGGCGGGTTGACGAGCGCAGTTCGATTGTTCTACGCAGAGGACGCCGCTGCCCGTCCTCTGGATCTGATAACTCTTAACCGGCTTTAGCATCATTTTATGTACTCGAAATTATTGCACTAATGATTGCGTAAGTCTATAATAATATTTATTATCCTTTGTTCCACAACTCAAGGTTATTTTTCACCGTCTAAAACAAAAAATCGGTTTTATTTCATTATACTCAAGGTGTATTTAAATCCTGTATTCGACAAGCGCTCCAGAGGCTCAAGATACAAGCCTAAAGCTCAGTTTGAGTCTCGCTGATAATCAATATGAGCAATAATGTATAATATTTATCTGTGTCTAGTTTTTTTATCTGTGTAAAAACTATATTGGCAATAAATAAATGTTAGATCTTAGGTAGATAGGTACTAGATAGGGGTACTATTCTACAGCTGGTAACCGGCGGCGGTTTTTCAGATTTTTCTGTATATACCTTAAGAACTAATCTCAATATGCAAAACCTATTCTTAGCTAGATTACTCAGTGGAAATGACTAAGATTCTTTTAGAATGAGCACTATTAATTGGCACTGTACACTTTTATTTTGGATTCGCTTAGTCGTAAGAGCCTTTCATGTCATTACATTAAACACTGTCATCTCAGATTCTAATTGCTATGGCGCCACATCACGATATATTTAAACCCACAGGAAATTCCGAGAATATACTTAACTGAATACATAGAATCGTTGTATAAATACATTCTGTTTTAGTTTACAAACGTCTAGTGAATTCCGTTTGATAAATATTTGAATTTACATTAATCTGTTTCGATTTTAGCTGAAGCGCTGATGCCGTCGTGCCAACTGACATTTTTTTGGCATGGATGCTGGATGCTAGGATTAAATGATAGAAAATTAATAAGTGTACCTGGTTGGAGCGAAAGTTGTATGTCAGGATCGTAGCAAGTGGAAAAAAATAGTCTCTGCCTACCCCAACGGGAACAAGGCGTGACTGTATGTATGTATGTATGTTCCTGGATTTTTTTTTAGATATTATCGATCTTTTGATACCCGCGGTAGATTCATAGATCGATTAGCTTGATTGGTTACAAAAAAACTTATTCTGCCAATTTAAAATTGAATCATCTAATTTGTTTAAAGACTAACATAATTATGACTGATAACTACTGGTTCTGTGAAAACAGTAGGTTAACTCGTGATGTCTCGCGAGCCCTTATAACCATTAGCCCAGTCGGGTTTAACGACAGAAGGCCTCCACATTGCATCAATTAGAAAAGAAAGAAGAAATGGTTAATTTTATGGTCCAGGAGAGCGCGTACTGCGTCACGGTAGCCGTTAGGGTATTCACTTAGAACTAAGCCAGTGGTCAACCGTCGGAGTAACTGGGATGAGGGCCAACTCGGTACTATAATATGATGTGATAAACAATTCATAGACGGCATGGGGATGCACCCAAAATCATTTTTGGTGACCACATGTGCTGTAAGCGGCCGGGCAACGCGTTGAAACCATAGGCTTTACATAAGTTGGGTTATTTGAATGATGTAAGTACGCGCTTTCTAATGCTGTTTGGATTGGTGTAATATTGTTAAATTATAATAAGCTATACAAATCTGAAAAATTTACAAGTCCCAGAAAAATAATAAAATATTTCAAAATTAGGCTACATATGCTTTATTATAAGTAATACGAATACAAGTCCAAAAAGTACCTAAGTCCAAGCGCAATAATAATTAAACTACCGACGAAACTTCAATTTAAAATAGAATTTCACATTGAGCGACAAATAAAATTTGCTTTTATGTTCATAATACTAAGGCTTAAAATTACTTTTGTCACGATGCTACACTGCGAGAGAGACACTAAGGACCCGCGATGAAAACGTCGTAAGCAACACGAATTCCATACCACTTTACTCCCCACCACTCTCCTCTTTTGGATTTTGTTTTCACAAAATCTTGTGTAAAAAATTGAAGTCCTTAGAGTGATTCTAAAATTTGATTAAATCCATCATTAAATAACGCTACAGCAAATTTTACCTCTTTTGGTCCCCTAATTTTGCAACAATCAAAAATTGCGATAGACAAAAAAAAAAAACAAGAAACCTGTGCGCCAATTTTCGTCAAAATCGGTTGGAAAATGCGACTTGTAGGCGAGAACTGACAGGCAGAAGGATATCCGGACAAAAGCATTTTTGAACATTCTCGAAACTGAGACGCTTTGCTCGCTGGGTCAATTATAACTTTGCTAGTTATAGATACAAAATAATAATAATAGTTAGGTATTGCAAGCTACAAATAAGCAAATTCATTTGCCATATTATGTACAGTCAGATTCATACAACTTTAGTACAATAAAGCATAAAATTTAGTAATTTCACGAGTCAGATTACATAACAAGTACAAATATCAATCAAGCACCTCAGACATACTAACTGGTGGTTTTTCTAACTTTGCTTTCGACAATAATATCTTCTAAAAATATTACGTTAATAGATAGATAGATAACTCTTGAATGATACCAAATTAAAACATTTTATCTATATTATTAAAAACTAGAATTGTTTAATATTCAACCCTTTTACTAATTAAGAGATAAATTTTGATTACCTACACTAAAAATCAACATAATTTCAACCGCCATTAATACCATTCATTTTCTAATCCTCTAATTAAACAAACTTAAGAGGGTTAACGTTAACTACAAAGATTCATCTTTCTAATGCCTTTGTGCTTAAGCTTTCATAGCATCATTTAAGGTTATCTATTATACATTTTGACTCACACGCCACATCTGTCAAAGGACTTTTATTTATAGATTTTTCAATCATTACTTTCTTAACTCTTAACCAACCCTTCTCGCATTCTTTCATTCTCGTTTCACGGATCATTAATCTTTTAATCTATAATTAGTTTAACAACAAAGACAATATACAAGAACATACCTATTAAACATCAAGATTTTCGAAATATATTTGTTTTTGTTTTTTATATCATTCCTTATATTTTTGGTACCGATTTTTTTGCGAGATATATCGGTCTGCTATGGCTCAAACTGTCGTGACAACTGTCGTCTACGTAACTGGAGCTTCGTAACCAGTTACGAACTAAACATATTTCGTCCTCATACGATACCAGTTACATGAAAATACGTTTTTTCTTTACTAGTTACTGGATTTCTAATTCAATCTAAACGCATGCTCCTAAATAATATTGAAATCGCAAATAATAATATTGAAAGATCTCTACGATAGACAGAAGGTATAATAATAATAATAATTTGAATTTATACTCTAACTGAACGGGTTATCCCAATTACACTGCGCAAGTTATGTGGACAACTTATCAGAGATTCAGGTCGCCATGATTCCTACAAGGCATATATTATAGGAAACAGCCGGGACCTACAGTTATAATATAGATAATATCATCATAACGTTACTAATTGGTAAAAAAGATTTGGATTATTATTTAAGACTAGCTGCAGTACTAGTCCCAGGCTTCCAGGCAGTAAAATATCCTGTGTAATATCAGGGTTATCTTGATATATTCGAAGCTTCTGTAATTTTGGTGTGAAATCGTAACAAACCTTCTCACTCATATAAACTTCCGCAATTATAATACTATGAGTATGATGTCAAAGTCTAACTAGTCATAGACTAAGTGACAAACATGTCATCCCTATTGAACAATGACTCTAACAATCTGTAGAACATTGTTCTCGGTTAGAGAAAGTGCTACCGTCCGAGGCAAATCATCTACAGTTTACAAAATGTCACCTACATCAAAGAGCTTCACATCAAACGCTAGTATAATTAGCCACGCTTTTTTATGTCTTACTAGAAAGGGCCTTGCGTTTCTCATAACAACTTTTTGCACGATGTTATACTAAGCTTTAGAAAAGGATGTGAAAGAATATCGATCTGATTCAGACTTTTGATGATGTTTGTGCTGTGAATCGATTATTAGAAGTACTACTTACAACACATAACATGCAATTAAGCCTTTTTCAAGCCTTGTTCAATGAAGACTCCAGGCACTTTGTCTGGCCTAGGGATAGAACCCGGGACCTCATGATCGGCAGTCAAGCTTGCACTTCCTACGACACCGATGCATTACAACACCGTTGTATTTATTATACTAAAATCAAATCTTAAAGTCTAGTTTCGCCTGCACCTTCAATTTTTATGACTACACTCCAATGTTTTATTTTTAAGTTGACGACAAAGTTGGATTTAGCTTCTAATATGTTTAATGATTCGTTGTTTATAATTCCCTTGACGTGTATTTACTCTCTTGATGTGCTTTTTTTTATTGGGCCTATTTTGGGCACCTTCCTTCAATTTATGAGGATGCAACTTAAATGAGCACTTTCTGTGATCTCGCATGTTGGATGTGACATTTTGTTGATTATTTTTGATTGTTACTTTAAAGGGAAAACATCAATTTATGTTTTTAGTATTACCTACACGTTGTTTTTGGAATTTGAGGCCTAATAAATTTTGTGCTTCATTAGGCTTCATTTGTAATCTATAAAGATAAAAAAGATAGCTGATGATTTAAGGTATAATTATAAAGTGATATTTCTAGAAAAAGCATTCCCTGTAAAATAATAAAACCGTTTTCATCTCCGAAACGGCTGAACCGATTTTAACGAAACTTACACTGGCTGATAGCTAATGTTATAGAGAAGTAACTTAAGTTTCGTATAAAAAAATTCAAACACTGTGAAGGAAACAAAGATATTATTTTTAAATTCCTCGCAAACGAAGTCACGGGTAACAGCTAGTTAGCTATAAAATTTGCACCAATGCACATACACATATACAATACACATACAACATATACAACACACCCAATGTTAACTTTGGTGCAAAAATGTCCAATGTGTTGCCGCCGCATTAGCATTACTTTAGGGATTGCTCCACTCTGCCCCACCAAGCCGGCCCACTGGTGGAGTACAGCGGCTGCTTTTTTCAAAACATATCATCACTTCTTTTTCTAGAAGGGGTAGGCAGGTGTACCCAGCACCTATACCTATTATCCCAAGCATTTTTTCTATGGCTATCTCTCTCTTTAAAACTATCATTGTGCTGTTACACTGCACCCGCACCGCATTACATTATATCTGAATATTTGATAGAATTTAATTTGTACAATTCCTACTGGCTACCATCTGGAAAGGATTGCAGGCCCACAACATAAGAGTTGTCTTAGTGTGGGTCTGTAGGTCACATTTTATTGTAATCACAGAAAAAATCTTATATTCTAGAAGTCTTTGTATTTGAATGTTGTAAGTCTATTGAAGTACATAATCGATGATAACGAAGTTCACAGCACATTCATTCTGTTCTCAAAGACCTAATCTTAAGTTTATTAGCTTTTTCAGTGGCACGTCGGTTTTAAGGAGAAACATAAAAGTATTTTATTACAAACAAAACGCTGTGATCACGATCACCCATAAAAGCTTCCGGTGATAATAAATAAGGCAAGTACTACAAGGTCTTTACGTTTTTCACTGTAATAAATATACTTGGAGGAGATAAAGCATGTTTCAGTTACATTTCAGTGATTTATCGCCGTTTGGAAATCGAAACGAGAATTATTTATTGGGTACTTTTTGATCGTTTACAATATTTTTGAATTAGGTTCTTAAGTCTGGTCTACAATATACCTTATATTATTATCATTAATTTAGGCATTTCATAAGCAAAAATGGAGACCACGGACTGGTAAGCGCAGCGTAGGATGTCGTCCCACAAGCTGGAAATCGAACCTGGGACCACATGTTTGACAGTAGCGCAAATGGCCACTAGACCAACGAGGCAGATGGGGTTTTCTATAGCCCTCTGTTGTTACAAAGATCACTTCAATAAAAGAAAATGCAAAGATAAATAAGTTTTTCTTTCGAGATGAGAAATCTTTACATACAAAAGTTATTCTTTGAACCGTCAACGAGTAACGGATATTCAGACTGACGCATTTAAACTAGAGTACCTAGTTCCTAGTAACCTACTGCCACAGTTTAAACAGTACAGAAATTTTGTCAAAATCAGACGCGCTCACTCAAAAAACTTAACAATAATAGCTATAGCTATAAAGCATGAAAACTGTTTTTAGTTTTCCCTGTTCATCATTATTATCTCAGCCGCAGGACGTCCACTGCTGAGTATAGGCCTCCCCCATAGATTTCCATATAGTCCGGTTGTAAACCGATTGCATCTTGCTTATCCCTGATAGCTTTATTAAATCTTCGGTGGATATAATTTATGTCGTTAACTTTCGTTCGTCTACCACAATCTACTCTCTGCTAGTTTACTGAATTTTTACAAAGATTATTCTTTGTCATCTATTATAATCTACATAGATTATAATAGTCAATTCATCTGCACGGTCTTATGAATTTGAATTTTTGTTGGAGTATCTATAAAAATGATATAATTTTACATTACAAAACAGCTTAACCGATTGGTTTGAAAAGTACGAAGATGGCTATCCTGCGGCACCTAGAGTACCTACTTACTTGTAATTGGTTGAAACCGCCGGGAGAAGATGAAATTAAATAAAAAGACCATTCTATTATGTGCTTTCATTATATTTTAACAATAATTATAATGTGCACCTAAAACATTATTTCAAAATTTAACTAGTTAGTATCATCTAGTTTCCCATAAAGTTGACCTACTCGTTTCTTTACACTGTGTCTCAACAAATTAGCATCCCACAGTAGCAGACGGCTCGCGCTTGACCTATTTATCTGACAATTGCTCCAAGGAGTACCGAAACCTCTCCTATTTACATTATAAAAGAATTGGTTAACTATTCACTAGGAATGTTAAGTGATTTTACGACTACTTCAGTATTTACATTTCAGTTGATTATTAACGGGTATTTTAATTTGATGAGGTGACGTTGTCATTGGATTTTCAATTAGGAATTTTCTCAGTGACAGCCTGGAGTCTGGAACAGTCTCCTTTCTTTCTTTTTTGTCTGTCTCTTTCCCCGTAGTTCTAGAAGTTAGTTTAAATCTGTATTTAGAGCGAACCCGGCCTTTTACGCATTTGACAAAAATAAAATGATAGAGACATAGCTTACTTCGTCTTCAAAATATCTGGATATAAATATATCAAATAGGTTTTCGTTATTTGGAGGAAACAGGGGAATACAAAACATCGATTTGGTAAATTTTCCATAGGATGTGTCAAACTGCTAACAGGTCCGCTTTCCTATTAAGCTGTATAGTCAAGCTATTGGACGCTTTTGTTATCTATCTTTATGGTAGACCACCAAGTCAACGGCGGTGCGTATTTCCAATTTACTAGTTGTAAGCAAAATTCGTATCAGAGATTTAAAATTTGTATTACAATGTATACGCGAGCAGATTCCTATGGTTACGTTCTGGCCTTGTACAGAATGGAAATACGCAACGACGGTATTTTTTCACTGCCTCCAGTCGTTCTTGCTATCAATACCAACCCCCTCCAGCCAAGTTCCTTTTTGCATCATCATCAAACTCAAAGAAAATGTATTTAAATAAGTCTTAAAAAGACTGCTGTGAGTGCAAGCTTGGCTGTCGATCAGGAGGTGGCTAGTTCGATCTCCTGGTCAGGCAAAGTGATGAATATCGGATTTTTCCATTAGGAATTATATCAATAACTGTCTGGAGTCTGGAATTGTGCCCTGTAGATGGCAATAGGCTCGCCCCCTATTACATGGGACCATTAACATAATGGCGAAATGTAGGTGAATCCCCCCCATGGGACTAGTCTTGGGTACACCTCTGCCCACACCTTCGGAAAAAAGGCGTGATTGTATGTCATGTTTTGTTATATTTTTCATCATGAACATCAAATATCATAATTTATTTTCAAAATCTCGTGTAAAAATAAAAGAGTCATAAAACCCGCCCCTATTACACATCGAAATTAATTAAGTTATCGTTGGAACAATTAATAACAATAAAGAGCCGGTTCATAGGAAACCGTCCGCTAACCGAATGATTAATGTTTTCCTCTGGTCAATAATATTTACTTATTGTTATTGTGTTGCCTATTGCCTGTTTTACTCGTACGCCGGTGTTTGGGTGACCGGGGACAAGCGATTACCTATCTTATTGTTGGTTTGAATTTATTGGACGTTTTACATCTTTGACATTTTGATATGGTGGCCCTTTTTATTGCAACACAGCTTAGTAAAGCTAAAGCAGGAATTTTGGCGGGAGACCGAAGAATACTGTTTGGCTCCCGTATCTTTATCGAATATCTGTGCATTTTCGAGTGTTTTAACGTGTTTTAATGGTGGAACATTACGTGTTGAGTGTTTTCGAAGATACACAAGTCTCTTGGCAAGTGATGCGAGAGTTGAAATGTGATTTTTCGTGTTTCCGCCAAAATTCCGGCAGCTTCTTGTAAAGACCACCATTTTACTAGACCTGTGACTTGACTGGGCTTGCCCTGACTCTGAATTGACTAATTGAAAATTTTTATAACTTGACTCTGGCTAAACATTCGTGTGGGTCCATAAAATAAGAAAAAAAAAAGCTAAAGCAAAAGTTAGAAAGCCCTACATATGTGTAACTTTTTTTACCCAATAAATAATTTTGTATTGAATTTTGATTTTATCATATAAATTGATATAATACCAAGACTTTGTCTGAGGTGACCTCCTCAGTGAGATTACCTTGGTGGCGTAATGGGCGCAAGATCGACTGCCGATCATGACCATCCAGGTTCGATTCCCATTTCGGCAAAGTGATTGGATTTTTCCATTAGTAATTATCTCAATGACAACCTGGAGACTGGGACTGTGCCCGGTAGATGGCAATAAGCTCGCCCCCTATTACTTGGGACCAATAACATGCAGCAAAATGTGGGTGTACACACAAAGTCCAGCGAAATTACTGGGCATGATGAGATTCAACAACTCATATCTCAGGGTGATAGGCGCAGTGCAGTGTCGCGCAGAATTTTGAATTTTAAAATACTGGGTGGCACTGTGTCTGATATGGGCAATCATGATGCTTACCATCAGGCATCTGATGAGCTCGTCTTGTCACTCACAAACATAAAAAAAAAAAAAAAAAAAAAAAAAAAGTAGACCCACTAAGTCCTGGTTACACCTCTGATTACCCCTTCAGGAAAAAGGCGTGATTTTATATTATGTTTCCAGATGGTCAATCAATTTTATGATTTCGCTAAGTGACCAGACATCCGTTCCATTTTGATGAAAATGTTTATTGTTTTATTGAACTGAAATTGCATTAGTATCAGAATTATAATAATATAATATTATAATAATAAAATAATAATAATAATATGAGACAACTTCCCCACACGGTCATCTGGTCCCAAACTAGACTAGAAGCCTGTACTATGGTAACCAGATGACTGACATACATACTTATATAAGCTTATTACACCCAGACACAGTACAAACAGACATGTTCATGCACACAAATGTTTGACCTGGCCGGGGATCGAACCCGGGGCCTGCAGCACAGAAAGCAGAGTTACTACTATCTGTGCCATCGAGGCTGTCGAGGCTGTGAATTAATTGCAAAGTACTCTGAATACGCCATCACTTGCTAACCGACATGTACAGTACTGAATTATTCCCCTATATTCCCAAAATAATTGTGGATGACACCGCGCGGGGTTTCAAAAATAAAATTATACAGGAAACCATAATATTCAATTAGAATAATTGACGTCGGTTTCCGCTTTTCACATACGCGTCGTTTAATGTCCCATGAGTGAATTATAACAAATGGCTCAGTACACGTTAATGGTTTTATTGTAAAGTTTTGGATAAAATTTGACGGCTATTTTGTTGTTTATTGGATATTTATGTCAACTACGATCTTTAACAATATGTGCACGTCGATTTCACCTAACTGCGAACTTTTTGTTAGGGAACGTTATAGAGGTGGGTAACATAGGCTAGTGCCAAAGACAACCCAACTTTAATATACCAAAAAAAATTATAATTATATTATATCTACATATATATTTAAATTGATTTAATTAAGGCAATGTACATATTATCATATAAAAAATGTATTCACAAGGACCTTAGCCTCCATACTAGGGGCAACTTGGTATTATCTGCCTCCAACTCACAGGAATGTGAGCTGGACGCGGATACTTATAAAATATTAAAAAAAAAAAAAACTGATGACCTAATGATCTTTTATATAACACTAGGTGTGCCCTACGGTTCCACCGCGTAAACATCGTACCCGTAGGATCGGGGAAAAAAGTACTCCATGTGTTATTCCAGGGTCTAAGCTACCTACATTCCAAATTTCAGCCCAATCGGTTCTTTAGTTTTGGCATAAAAGAGTAACAAACATGCATCCATCCATCCATCCTCACAAACTTTCACATTTATATTCACAATCTTTCAAAAGAAAGAATTGCGAAAATCCCAAAAAAACTCCACTTCACACAAAGAAATTGGCTTCAAACATGTCGTAGTAAATGTCTTGTCATGTGCAAACTTTTCACAAAAAGGGCGTGGCTGAATTTTATTTATGTCAATACAATCAGTTTCCTTGGCAAAATTATGGGCTGTGTCTGGTTATAGAGACGCATCAGTTTTCTGCATTGATGGTTTACGTGATTATGTAAATGTATGCTGTACCTGTTAACTTCACCCCCGCAAAAAAGTGTCAGAAAAAAATTATTTCTGGAAGCAGCATAGGGGCATACCTTTTTATTTGAAGAGGGAAATGTACTACCCTTCTGAAACGGGGGTGTCAGAAGGGGGAGTGTGGGACTTGCACCCACTTAAACCCCACTGTGAGCAGTCCTCCGCCGAGAAGCGGGGCGAGGTGGGATCGCGGTTGCAGTCACCATCTTGCCCCGGCATGATTACTGGGCCTCAGCGCCTGTGGGGTGAAGACCCTGCTCACCAGGTCATCGCCTGTGGGATCGTATGAACCCAAGTCAGCATAGGCATTTCCATAAATTTGTACAGCTATTAAGGTATATTTTTGTAGTGGTAGGTCTCTTTAGCATGGGGCCGCCTGGGGAAGTACCACACCTTTGCCAGTTATTCATCCGCCAAGCAGTACTGTGTTCCGGTATGAAGGGCAATGTTACCAGCGAAATTACTGGGCATGATGAGATTCAACAACTCATATCTCAGGGTGACAGGCGCAGTGCAGTGCTGCGCAGAGTTTTGAATATTAAAACACTCGGCTCTGTATTTGATATGGGCAATCATGATGCTTACCATCAGGCACCTGATTTGCTCGTCTTGTTACTCATTATCATAAAAAAAAATCAAAGCTATAAGCACATACTCATTTGTATTCAAAATAATACCTGAAGCTTTAAATTATTATCTCCTTTTAAAAGCAATTAAGGCTACCAGATCTACAGAGCTTATCTATTCTGTAGAATTGCTCTTAAACGATCTCAGAGCTGATTATAATTTCATACAATTTGGACAAGTTAATCTTTACGCCAAGCTTCCATTAGTAAATTTAAAAAGAAGTAAAATGCGAAGAAATATTCATAGAGACAAATCCTTCTTTAGTTGATTTCGCTGCTTTGGTTTTATATTGGTGAGGATAAACGTGAAAATTGTTAACTGATTTTTAAAGACACTAGCTGTGCCCCGCGGTTTCACCCGCATAGTCTTCGTTCCCGTGGGAATATCGAGATAAAAAGTAGTGTTATGTTATTCCAGGGTCTAACCTATCTACATACCGAATTTCTGCCCCTGTTCAGTAGTTTTAGTGAAAGAGTAACAAACATCCATCTATCCATCCATCCTCACAAACTTTAGCATTTATAAAATTAGTAGGATTAAGGGTTCGTCCTTTAAAGCCACAGTCTTGGAGAACCACGTACCGGAGAGCTACGGTTTCTATTATCATTATTTTTAATAAGACATTATCATTATTTTTAATAAGACGATTAAAATTTTAAAGTTTAATAGTCATATCGAGTAGACGATCGAACATGATACGGCCGAACCACAGTATTACCTAACATGTGACCCTTACCGTTCGGTACGGTGTTCACGCCACACAATCAAACCGCTTTGATGTGCAAGCGACCGTACCACCGTTCAAAATAATCCATCGACCTGCGCTCGCCAACCCGCCTGCCAAGAGTGGTGAGTATTGACAAAAGCAAGCAACTTAACCAAATATTGTAAAACTATCTGTTGAAAAAAAAATTAAGCCCTACAAGTTTTTTGTGCGTTCTTCTTGTAAAGGTATCTTACCGAACGCACGGTAGACTCAGTACTGTTTATCTTCATTGACGTGCAAAAGTGTCAGAATATTTGAATAAAATCTTTTTGAGTTTTTTTTCAAGAAAGAGTTCCCACGGCTGACATACCACATTTCAGCCTATTCTAAAAGACGTCTTTCTGTGTTGTGAAAGCCCTTGATGTCTGCGAACTCAAACCAATAATTCCCCATTTACTTGTCACAATTGGCACGTGTTGTGACTATCCATTCTAGAACTAATGTCATTTAGAGTACCTTCTGATGTTATTTATATAGATACCGTATTTTTATACAAAAACTATCGTTTAGCTGTTGTCACATTATTACTTTTTAAATGTAGCCTTTTCATTCCATTACCTAATCCCATTAACGAGTACTTTGTGGACTTTTCTCCTGGACGCTACCCAGCTTTGATGTCATGTTAAACTGCAAGTCCCGGATATGTCTTCTGTATGATAAAAATAATATGTAAGAGGCGGTCCTTAGGTCACGTCTGAAGCCTTGTAAGAATTTTGCCTTAGAATTAACACGTGTGTTGGCGACAGCCTTTTTCGTTATTTGAACATTTAATTTTGAAAATATTTCTTTTATTTAGGTGTGTGTCAAAATAGATTTAAGAAGTCACAATTTTATTCCTTGCCTTAATTAAAAACATTGATTGTGCTATATTCTTCGTTTTTACCTATTATGCGTCATCTTACAACATGGGCTAACGAGTATAGACATAATTTACGACAATCCTGAGTATGTGTCTTCTCTCATCACCGCCAGCCCTAGGCCAAAGAGATCAGTTGCTCTCGTCACAAGTATTCTCAAATCAATTCGCATACCAGCCGCCAGCAGGTCGCACGATAGGGGACCGGTTACCTGGCTCAATTCGCTACATCCTGTATGGTACAGCTCACGTAGATAGCGTGTCTATATCCTAGACTACTGTGATACTAACTCACAGGCGACGGCTACGTGTACAGTGACGAGCAATCAAATGTCAACGCAGAGTACTGATATATTATTTATCTATATATCTAGGGGGTAAATCAACCCAGATTCTTCAGGAAAATAGTTCTTGTTAGCCTTGCATGTGTGTGATGACTACACGCAATTTCAAACGCAATAAGGTGGATGTCATAATATTAACGAAATAAATTTTTGGTGCAAATAGTTATTAGTATCCAAAAATGGAAAAATTGAAAAAGAGAAAACAATTTCTAGTTTTCTTTAATCGCTATAATTACAAAATTATATATCAAATTAAAAATTCAAGTTTTAAGCGAAAACGCGCCAACAGTTCCTGAACGCACCCGTGACCACTTGTGACGTCAAAATGATTTAACAATGTTTATATATCTTTTATTGAGCTCCAATTAGCGTGAAAATGGGCCTAAATCACACTAATCAGGTTTAAAATTACTTATAATATTGATTAAAAATATTTTTTCCAAGTGATTTTTGAATCGAAGGATACATAATTTTTATTAAAGTTGTAGTTTCTGTACACTCTAATGACACAGCATCATAAACTGGTGTATTTCTCATCATGACAGATGAGAAACACACTTTGTTCCTGATCTGGGGATCAAACTCAGGACCTCATGATGCGCAGTAGCACTTGCAAATCACTATACCACCGAGGGTTAAGTGATTTGCAAGTGCACATTACAATGATCTCATTACAGCCATCTGGCTGTGGTAAAAATTTTCAAATCACAACTAAGGAGAGAGAGAGGAATTAATTATCTTCCGGCGTATGTCTTCAAGAGAAGTGTGAATCTTCTAGGAAAGCATCTCATCTAAGGCCTCATCTTCCCTTCCCATCGGGTGAAATTGAGGTCAAACGCTGACCTACGTATTTATGTTGTCCCATATATTTATTAAAAAAAACCAATTCGCGTGATGATCTCGTAATCGCGTTCTATTGGTAAGAGGCCTAAATCGTGACATCATTCGACGTTGTGTATTTGACGATATTATGACTGAGAGTGATATATGAGCTGTGATTACTGCGGTGTATGGTCAGTAGTCAGTAAATTGTAGGATGTTTTTATGTGTCACCTCAGTCTTGAGGGTCAAGGATTATTTGGGACATGAATTTGAGATTTAAATCGCTACGGAGAGAGTAAAGAGAGAAATGATCGGGTTATTCCGTATTCATCCTATGACGTCACATCCCATTTAGTTTATTTTTCTTACTCATCCTATTTCTATTCCTTATATACATTTACTAGTGTAAGATATATGGGAGTTTTATACGAATGTGAATTATCAGAAATCCCACGTCCAGACAACTAAAAGAACCTTCATTCCAAGTTTCAAGTCTCTAGAATCAGTGGTTTGGACTCGCCATTGCATGTCAGTCAGTGAGTCATGAAGAATTTTATAATATGTAGTGATAAGGAATAGAAATAGTATATCAGTCATCTGGTTACCTTAGTGCAGGCTTCTTCTAGCCTAGTTTGGGACCAGATGACCTTGTGTGGAAGTTTAAAAAATATAATATATTCCTCACTCATCTTACAACAATTTTTAGATTTATTTATTCTTGAATCATCCCATAAGCATTCTTCACTCATCAAAATGTGATAAACTCATGAAAAAAACAAGTTTGTATTCACACAGTTCATACTTTGGCTGGAGCAGTGATTGGGGAAAACAGTTCTGTTTAAGTATCTATAGATTACCATAACTACTGTTTACTAGCTGTTTCTGCCCCGTGGTTTCACCCGCGTAGTCTTCGTTCCCGTGGGAATATCGGGATAATAAATACCGTATCTGTTATTCTAGTGTTTAAACTATCTACATACCAAATTTCAGCCCAATGGGTTCAGTAGTTTAGGCGTGAAAGTGTAACAAACATCCATCCATCCATCCGTACAAACTTTCACATATATAATATTATAATTATTAAGATTATTATATTGTAATAGTAGGATTATAATAGGAGTACCTAGGCCGATTATTGTAAATTAGAATTGAAAAAAATATAATATATAATTATTTATTAATTTAATACATTTATTCAGTCAATTGTTACTGACCATTTGACCATTATTTTGTTAATATATTTTTTTTATATATAGTGTTAGTACTTATAGATTAAAATTTTAAGTTATTAGGGCGATTTATGGTTTAGTATATAATAAAATAATTAAAATTGTGATGTCAATAATTAATAGTAAAAAAAACTTATTATCTTGGAAAAATTGTTCAATTCGGAGGAAGCAGAGGAATAAAAAACATCGATTTAGTAAATTTTCCATAGGATTGTGTCAAATTGCTAAGAGGTCCTCTTTCCTGTTAAGAAAAATATATGCTTTAAAAAGTTTACCTTCACTATCAGCAGAACTTCAATGAAAATCCGTTTTACGAGCACAGCACAAACACAATTAATTCACAAACAAACTTGTTCATTTCATTTAAAGATCAAACACTTTATTATCCTTCGTAGTATATTTGTTCAGAACATAACCGAGTTTAGTTTTTCGATCGCGTATTTAGGAAGTATGGAATGCCGGAGCGCGCGCGCCGCTGCGCTCGACGCGTAGAAATCGACTAATTGTCGGTTTTACGCGCTAAGATGGCTTGCGGCTACGCTAAAAATACCGCGCGGACGTTATCCCAGCGTGTGTCAATGTGATTAGGGATGCCTAATGCCTACGCTAGAGATCACAAATCATTAAACCAGAGGACAAGCCTAAGGTTTGCTGGGAGTTTTATAAAGATAAGTACGATATACGTCTATAGTACATAATATAATATTATTATACAAAAAATACTAAAAACAAATATCTGTGTCGTATTTTCAATATCTAGACCATTGCCGTAGCCATAGTGACCGAGATCGTTACCAATTTGGAAAATACCATTGAGTTTTTGCCGGAAATATACGTGGGAATAATAATATAATGAATAAACCATGAAAATAATTTATTTTTGGGTGTATATTTTAAGTATACACCCAGATTTAAGTAAATCTAATATAAGTAGTAACTTATAATAATAACACAGATTTTTGTGCTGTTATAATAATACCAGCTGAGCCCCGTGTAATTCCAGGGTCTAAGCTATGTACATACCGACTTTCAGCCTAATTGGTTCAGTAGTTTTGGCGTGAAAGAGTAACAAACATCCCTCCATTCGCTCATCTTCAGCTTTCGCGTTTTTAATATTAGTAACATGGTAGGTTAAGATAGTAGGCTTGAAACAGCACAAAATTCTGTGTTATTTTGGTTAGAGATATTATTTTGTTTAAATGTCAGTCATCTCGTAGAGATTCATAAAATTATGTGACGTGACTGATGTGAAAAATATAAATAATATTTCCAGTTATAAATAAACGTTTCTCGTTACGCTACTTGTTTAAAGTGTTGATGGGATGATTTTATTTTTGCAATGACATTGAAATTTTTTTTTATCTTTTATCCCTGATAGATTTATTTTCGTGTTTTTGTTGTAGAAGCAAAAATTAATAATTCAAAACATAATAATTTAGACTGCCTCAGTGGCGTAGTGGGCGCAAGCTCGGCTGCCGATCATGAGGTACCGGGTTCGATCCCCAGGTCAGGCAAATGTTAAATATTGGATTTTTCCATTAGGTTAAGGTTTCAGTGGTAGGCCTCATTTGCAGGTTGCCTAGTACCACATCTTTGCCAGTTATTCATCCGCCAAGCGGTAATGTGCAAACATTACTGTGTTCCGGTCTGAAGGGCAATGTTACCAGCGAAATTACTGGGCATGACGAATTTCAACAACTAATATCTCAAGGTGACAGGCGCGGTGCAGTGCCTTGCAGAATTTTGGATTTTAAAACACTGGATGGCACTGTGTCTGATGCTTACCATCAGGATTTGCTCATCTTGTTACTCACTATTATAAAAAAAAATTTAAACATTAGGTATTCTCTATATATATTCTTGGGTACACCTCTGCCCACCCCTTCGGTAATAAAGCGTGATTGTTAAGTATGTTATAATTTAGCAGTTTTCATTCAGAAAATATATATCAGTTTTTGAACTTTTATTCAAGCAAATAAAGTCCAATTTTGCATAATCCCAATAAGGTAGTTTTCTAAAGGATATCTATTCAAATTAAATACGTTTTCGGAATAGGACTTTGTCACATCACAATTAATATCCATCTCAGCTCAGAAGCTATAAATATATAATAGATTTGATTTAGACAGAGTCCCACAGTCTTAGTATTGTTAAGGTTAAGAATTCTGTGTCACGGTATTGTGATGGTAATTTCAGTTGAAAAGAAGTGTAGCGTTCGCAAACCAGGTTTCAAGGAGACATCATTGTTTGCGGCTAAACATTCGTGATATTTGAAGCAGAATCAACTACGAACATTTCTTGAACTATTGAATTCTGAACAACATTATATCTGGCTATTTATGTTCAGAGAGCTAATACAGAGGTACTGGGTAATTTTTATTACAAAGCTTATCATTATCATCATCATCTTAGCCGTTGGTAGTCCACTATTACTGAACATAGTCCTCCCCCAAAAAGGGGGGTTTTGCCAATACTCAACACGCTTGGCAGGTGGGTTGTCGAGCGCAGTTCGATGGTTTTTTGCAGAGGACGCTGCTGCCCGTCCTCTGGATCTGTTAACCCTTAGCCGGCTCTTACGGCAACCACGGGTAGATGGTGGAGCACTATTCTAAAGCCGGTAACTCCACTGCTATAATATAGAGATATAATAAGAGCAAATAAAATCGAACGCTTTCGCAGTTAACATAATATCTGCTTATTTAAAATAGTATATCAAGGCGCCAAAAAGACCCATTGTATACGAGGTATTTTTACTTTCGAGCTTTTCGAGCTCCGAGCAAGGGAGTAAATAAAAACCGAGTTACATTCATTAAAATATTTTGGCTTATTTACACATGATGACAGGATATTTCCTGTACGTGTGACACCAAAAAAATGTAATCGCAATGGTAGCTGACAAAGATTTCAATTTCCTTTAAATCAATTTACTTTATCTTCTGGAGTTAAGTAATTTTAGTGGTTATTATTATTATTTTAGGTAATATTATAATTATTTGACTATAACAGTAACATTTATAGTAAAATAATTATTGTCCTATAACATAACATAACATACATTCACGCCTTTTCCCGAAGGGGTAGGCAGAGGTGTACCCAGGACTCAGTCCCATAGTAGATACACCCGCATTTCGCCAGTATGTTATTGGTCCCATGTAATAGGGGGCGAGCCTATTGATTATTGTCCTATAAATGTAACTATAATATTTAATAACATGATTTATTAATCTAAACACATTGTAATTTTTTTTTTTACTTTTATCGATCGATTTTAATTAAATTTAATTATTCTATTTTGTATACCAGATCCTGGTGAAACATGTAGACCTCAGCTATTATTACAATGACATCTTGAATTATGACATTTATTTTGCCAATAAATATCAATAATAACTATATATAAATTTATAATAATATCGATAACAAATAACATTTTAATAATATCGACAACCTTTCCCTAAAACATTTTCCTCACTATTTTTTATTTTTTTTAAATACGAGTATATGTAAAGATAGAGTGTGACTTGCTACAAAAGAGTTTAAGATTATACGCATTAACCCTTGGTCATAAATGCTAGGCGCTAAACAGTTACTATTATTGTTTGAGTAGCGTATTGTAAAGAAGTTACGGTTGACCTACGATTAGGCTGTATTTTACATGGAAATTTTGACCGTCTTGTGGCTCATCAGACTGGTCCCTTTTCGACATTTCACAATAGAAAAGCCTGAATACCTCGTTTACTGTTATTTGGCATATTTTGAAGAACTTTCAAAGTTTGTGCCTAAAACGTTTTCATCCAACTTAATATTGTGTTTTCTCTAGTTATTTTCTAATGTAAGTTTTTTAATTTTAGTCCCTGAGTTAGACCATTTATTCAAAATGAGTTTTGTTAAACCTGCGTTGTTGATTTCTTAAATACGATTAACTAAATAATAGTTATATGTATATTACTTATAAGACTTCCTAAGTTTTTATAAAGGGTTTGAGTTGATACCTTGGTACTTACTATTCACATTCGCTCAGTAACTATGCTGCGCAGTGACATACGATAACATAGCAATACAAGCGAAACAAAAAATGTATCTTTTAAAGGATACGAGTATTAACAAAGTGTCTGAGGTACTGCGACGGTTATAAATGACTTTATTTATTATTTTATTTCTCTTCAACATCAGGCGGAAGACGTCCACTGCTGAACATAGGCCTTCCCTATAGGACGGTATAAACTATCATATGGGGGGGATTTTGCCGTAATCACCACCCTTGGCAGGGCTTGGTAATCGCAGTAGTTGGAATACTTGGTGCCGGAGAGCGCTGCTGCCCACTCTCCGAATATGTCCTTCTGCCGAGACTCACGGCTCTCCCAGAAAGAGAAAAGAGGGGCGCTGTTATAAAGCCATCTAATATCTTTATTATTTACTTACAGTGTGATATATTGTATTTGTTTTTTATATTAATCAATGTAATTATAATATTATAAATAATTAAAGAAATAGCTTTTACAAAATAAATTAATACTCGTATAAGCTTGTTTTAAATTCAAACAAAAACTCATATAAAGTACAATCACGTTCAAAAGCCATAAGCTCTAAAATAGCCTGGATGTAAAACGGTGAAGTAAGAAATCATTAAACTGACATAAGGGATATATTAGGGACTGGTCCTTATTCTTTATTAGGATGACCATAAATGCGTCGTCAGCGGATCAGGACTCGTAGAGATGGGAAAATATCAAGTATTTAGTCTCAGTCTTGCTTACCTTGACCAAATTTTTTTCTTGTCCAGAAAAAAAATTGTCGATCTGAAACTTTGCCTTTAAGCGAGCTTTCAGACGAGTGACGCCAAAGTGTGTATTCTACTGTTCTTTTTCATACAAATTAACGCCCGACCACAGCGCCGCTTTGAAGTTGACGTTACGCTGACGTTCGTCTGAGAGCTCACTAAGGGTTCACATAACCCGTTTGGATTGACTTGAGCAGTGTAATAATTTTCTTGTCAAGTCTTTTTATCTATCTATCTATTTGCTCTCAAGATTTATTCGTGTTGGTGCCTGTTATTAGGAACCTAATTATTAGATTTAAGAACTTCTTGTGGTGTACCAATAAAGTGTTTATCTATCTATCTAATTTTTATTTATCATTCAATATTATATTATACTAGCTGACCCGGCGAACTTCGTACCGCCATATTTTATTTCTCTGAAATAGTACAATTTTTTTTTGTTATTAATGGTAATAATATTGTAATATAATACGCAGTATAATTATAAAAATATCAGTCACAAACCATTAAAATAATACGGTTATATCGTGAGCATAAATAAATATTACGTGAAATAAAGTAATAGAATTTATATTCTAAGAAACAGAACACAGCGCCATCTATTGGGTGTATTTGCAACCTAGATGTCAAACAATATTGAAGAATTTTATCGATGAATCAACGTACACCGCCATCTATGAGAACTTCATAAAACTAAACAGTAAATAAACACTTGCTTAAGAAACAATGAATTGATACATTTTATTCGTTTACATTCACGACATAAGCGAATAATTGAGATGATAACTATCCTATCCAGTAAGTTAGACCAAAATACGGGTACATGTGAAATTTGATTGAAATCGGTTCAGTAGTTTTGGAGTTTATTCGTGACATACATCGTGACACAAGATTTTTATATATATAAGATAATCCACTTTTTATCAGTACAAACATACCTTAGCGATTTTACTATTGTTTCAGATTTAAATAACAAAGAATTTTTAAAAATCTTATAAAGGTTAACAAAAATTTCAAATCCTATTTACTATATTGATCGTCTGTAATAAATTTAAAAATAAATATTCAGATACCTAGTAGTTTGGATTTTTTGTAGGCAAGAATGTAGGCTTATAGATATTAAAGTTTAGTTTAGTAGTGTACTTAGTAAGATGGATAGAAGGAATGGCTTCGGCCACTTTGGAAACTGATGATTCGAAACCAGTTTAAAAAATAGATGGGTTCTTCTTTTAGGGAAACTTGGTTTCTAATCAAGAAAAATAAATCTGTTTGGGAAACTGGTAACGAATAAATAATATTGAAGGAATAGGTACTACTATGTGGTATAGTTTTGAATCTTTTAAGTAAAGGCACGTGCCTATTTTTCAAAAATATCAAGTATTAAATAATTACACTTCTGACACAAAACATCCCCTATGCAGTCTTGTTTTTGTCTTGCCTCAAGCGTTCCCCTCCCTATCGTGACGTAGGTCAAATCCACGATTCGGCAAATGGTAAACGATTCATAATAAAACAATAATGTCCCAGTTTTACTGCCTTAGATAAGGACGTTCTTGGCAGTTTTATTCATAACGGTTAATTGTGGGTAATGTCTTATTGTACCAGTATGGGATATTAGGTAATAAGTTAGCATTGTACTTTAGATCATTGATTTAATCGACAGAATCCACTTCGTTTTATTACAAGGACCTTTATTTGTAGTATTTGTAGTAAGAACATAACATAACATACATTCACGCCTTTTTCCCGAAGGGGTAGGCAGAGGTGTACTCAGGACTCAATCCCATAGTAGATACACCCACATTTCGCCAGTATGTTATTGGTCCCATGTAATAGGGGGCGAGCCTATTGCCATCTACCGCGTACAGTTCCAGACTCCAGGCAGTCATTGAGATAATTCCTAATGGAAAAATCCAATATTTAACACTTTGCCTGACCTGGGGATCGAACCCGGGACCTCTTGATTGGCAGTTGAGCATGCCCTCTACGCCACCGAGGCAGTTTGTAGTAAGCATGGTGATATTATGTTCATTGTGATTGTATTGAACTGTATATAATAAACATAAGTTTATAAGTAGATGCGTAGCTCGAAATATGACCTGTTACCGTTTATAATACAGGGAAAGATACAAGGAAAGAGGAGTTCAGAAAGAAGAAGAACATCTTGGCTTAAAAATCTGTGCCAGTGGTATGGAAAGAACACGCGTTCTCTATTTAGAGCTGCTGTGTCGAGGGTCAAGTCGCCATGATGGTCGCCAACCTTCGTTAGAAGATTGCACCCAAAGAAGAAGATACAAGTAGTCTGCTTTAGTGACGTAGTGGTTTGCAAACGCTACTGCGGATCATGAGGTCCCGTGTTCTATTCCTAGATCAGGCAATGTATAACTGGATTTTTACATAAGGAATTTTCTCAATGAAAGCCTGGAGTCTGGAATTGCGCCCGGTATATGGAAAAAGAGTCGCCCCCTATTGCAAAGTTCTTAAAAAATATAACTGGAGAAGTGTGGGTGTGCCCATTATGGGTTCTGGGTATACCACTGCCTACCCCTTCGGGAAAAAGGCGTGGTGTTATATTATATTACAAAGATGATAGAACTATCCTTACTGCATAATGTTATGTTAGCAAAAGCTCTAACGTACTTAGTAGAGGTTGAAAGTTAACTGTTTTTCTTGCTATCAGCTGAATTTAAATGAAGCCTTCAACTGTGTATAATTAAATCTGCCGAATCCGAGATAGGACGTTACAGCCTGTTATATTTTAAAAGGCTTGTTATATTTCAGTCTGATATATATAATCGCTTCTTTTATACCTAATGAGACTAGGATTCTTCCGCAAATACAACAAAACTAGCTGGATTCCCGCGACTTTGAATGAATGAATGAATGATAACACTTTATTGGTACCACAATAATACAGAATATAACAAAAGAAAACATAAAACTGGAAACTGTAACAACTTTAGTTACCAAGACATATTACATAAATGTGATCACCTACAGACCATCGTATCGTCATTTGATGAGTGTGGCCTGACCTATGTAAAGGCCTTAAGCCGTATTGGAGACCTCGAGCGTGAACTAGACACGGCTCAATTGACAATATTAGAGTTGCAATCGAAGTTAACCGCTCAACAAGTAGCCGACACTCAGTGCCTATACAATGAGTTAGTAGTTAATAAAGTGGAGGGTTCTCAGCCCATAGACATTATTGACCTCACTGATGAGACTCCCTCAAAACCCATTCTCCATAGTCATAGAAAGATTAAAAAATATATAAAAATCAAAAAACTTGTTCGGAGATATCAAAAAAAGCTGAAGTGTAATAAGAAGTACTTTACTAAAAATGTCCGACTTATAAAAAATAGACTTTTACTAGATCAACAACTCCAAAATTGTATAGAGGAGCTAGAAATAACAAGAAAATTGTATGATGATGACATACTGCAACTACGCTCTGAGCTGCTACGCAGAGAACAAACACTGCAGGATATTTTCAACAGTTATACTGCCTTACAAACTCAGCTAGCAGAACATTATAATACTGCTATAGAACTGGCCCAGTTGGTTACTAGTAATGTAGACTGCATCAACTCGGAATTGCAGACAAAGTCAGGTGAGACTCAGGTGACCACCTCACTATCATCATGTACTGTTCCTGTGCGAGCGGCTCAGAGGGAGATGCAATGTATCGTTAAACATAGTAGGACTAAGGTACTTGTTTTTTCAGACCAGATTGGTGTAGATTTCGGTTCTCTGTTGTGCAATGAGAGTAATCATAACATTTATAATTATTGCATGCCCGGTGCATCTTACACACAAATATGTGACAAAATTAGGAATAGTTCCCATAGTATAGATAGAAACACAATTATTGTAATGTTAATAGGGCAAAGTATAGGTGTAGATAGAAGGGAGGTTATTAATAACATAACCTCTCTCCTTGAAATAAATTGTTTTAAGATTATGCTGTGTGCCTTACCATACTCTTCATCATTAACTTCTACTCAAAATAAACACACTCATATGATAAACAATTTATTTCATAATCTGACATCTCGTCATAGTGACAAACTAATGTTTTTTGACATGAATAAGTTTATCAAAAACTTTCAACTGACTCCGGACAATATTTTGTATTGTTCGAAGAAATGTATGTCGATGATTGCTACATTGGTAGCTTATAATATTAATTCAGTTATATGTAATATAACGGTGTTTAAAAATGACTCCACAGTGATTAGTATATGTACTAATAATAACAACACTATGGAAAATGAAAATGATTTAAACTAAATTTTAAGACAACAGAGAGTGGTACTAGTACATTATCTTTATTCTATCAAAATATAAACCGCTTCTCTGGCAAAATTAACGATATTGAATTACTTGTAGATAAATATAATTATGATATTTTATGTTTCTGTGAAACTTGGTTAAAAAATGAAAAAATGTCATTTAATGTAACTAATTTTCAGGTGGCTAGTAAGTTCAACAGAACATCTGCTGAAGGAGGTGGCTCGATTATACTTTTAAAAAAATCGATTAAATATAAAGAGCGAACTGACATTGTCAGCTGTTCTGTGGAACGAACTTGCGAGGTGGCTTGTGTAGAAGTGAACGGGCACATAATCTTATGTGTATATAGGCCGCCGAACTCGAATCTCACTTCTTTTATGTCCTCTATGGAATTAATTTTAAACAAAATTTGTAAAAGTAATAAACAAGTACTTGTATGCGGTGACTTTAACATTGATATTTTGTCAGATTCTCCAGATAAAATTAAATTGACTAGTTTATTTAAGTCATTCGGTTTGAGTTACCTATTCTGTGAGCCCACTAGAGTTACAGTCACCTCATTAACCTGTATTGATAATATCTATACTGATTGCGAAAGTAGGAAGTTGTCAATAACGAGTGGCGTTAGGTCTGACCACAAGGGTCTCTCACTAGAATTTTTATGTCAAAAATCTAAAGAACAACTAACAATTGAACATAGGCCTCTAACAACATTTAAACTAGAAAAGCTTAGAAATAGTATAGAATCAAAACTGGTAAATGTCGCTGTCTCTGAGGAAGACCCTAATTTCAATTATGAAACTATATTTTCCGTAATAAGTAAGGAGTTCAATGAGATATGTCCCAAAAAGAAATTACACATAAATAGGAAATTAGAATTTAGTGATTGGGCTACCAAGGGAATCAGGAAAAGTAGGGATAATATGTATGAGTTGTATAGTGATAAAGCCCATTCTAATTCAGAATCATTTCATGAGTATGTTAGAAGTTATTCAAAAATTTTTAAAGCGGTTTGCATCCAAGCAAAAGCCATACATATTAGAGACAAAATCCGCAGATCAAGCAATAAAATTAAGGCAGTTTGGAAAACAATAAATGTAGAGACAGGTAAAGATAAACGAAGAGATACTGAATATAAATTATTAATACATAATGAATACATTACAAATGTTGAGGAGGTCGCTAATATTTTTGTTGATTTCTTCTCTAACATAGCCCCTAATGCGACCAAGTCACTTGATTCATCCCCAGACTTGGCGGATGCTTTTCTTAAAGAAAACTTCCAACGCACCATAGCTAAATTTTCGTTTGAACACATCTCATTAACTGATATCAAAAAGACGTACAAGAGTTTAAATGTTAAAGCTACTGAGGATCTCTGGGGTCTATCTGTAAAAATGTTAGATTCTATAATAAACACAATTGCTCCTTACTTAGCAGACTTGTTCAACCTATGCATAGATAAAGGCACGTTTCCGGAACTAATAAAAATAAGTAAAATCACTCCCATCTTTAAATCGGGAATTAAGACAGATCCCTCCAACTATAGGCCAATCTCTGTTTTGCCAGTATTAAGTAAAATCTTTGAGAAATTGATGCTGAACCAACTGCTGTCACATTTCAATAAAA
The DNA here is from genome assembly GCA_947063395.1 of Hemistola chrysoprasaria. Classification (NCBI taxonomy): domain Eukaryota; kingdom Metazoa; phylum Arthropoda; class Insecta; order Lepidoptera; family Geometridae; genus Hemistola; species Hemistola chrysoprasaria. Next base: position 13,111,328 of record OX346728.1, on the reverse strand, counting down.
ATAGCATATTACATTTTAACCAGTATGGTTTCACCAAATGTAGATCAACAACCGATGCGGGCTGTCATCTCATGACTCTTGTCTTGGAGGCTTGGGAGCGTTCACAGGATGCCATTGGAGTGTTTTGTGATCTCTCCAAAGCTTTCGACTGTGTAGAACACTGCACGTTACTGCGCAAGTTAGAAGTATATGGAATTCATGGGAATGCCCTGAATTTGGTGGAATCATACTTATCTAGTAGGCAGCAGAAGGTAAGCGTCAATGGTATCACATCTGCTAGTTCTCCTGTCAAAATGGGGGTCCCACAGGGATCAATTTTGGGTCCTTTCCTGTTTCTGGCATATATTAACGATTTGCCTTATATGGTCCAAGGTCTGGCAGATATAGTTCTATTTGCCGATGATACGTCATTGATTTTTAAAGTTGATAGGAAGGATACCTCACTCACACATGTTAATAATACTTTAGCAAGTATATCCAGATGGTTCACAGCAAACAATCTGTTATTGAATGCGAAAAAGACTAAATGTTTGAAATTTTCTTTGCCTAACGTCAGAAGTATAGAACCGAACATAGTTCTTGACGGTGAAAGACTCAATATCGACAATGCAACTTTGTTCCTTGGCATACATATAGACTCTAAACTGCAATGGAGCACTCATATCACCGAGCTCTCAGGGAAACTAAGCTCTGCAGCTTACGCGGTTTACAAAATTAGGCAACTAACGGACATAGCCACGGCGAGATTAGTCTACTTTGCATATTTCCACAGCTTAATGTCATATGGGATTTTGTTGTGGGGGTCAGCTGCAGATATAGAAACCATCTTTATACTACAAAAACGTGCGATTCGTGCCATCTATGAGATGCGTCCACGCGAATCCCTTAGGGAATTATTTAAAGAAATAAACATGCTGCCCCTACCATCCTTATACATCTATGAGAACATCATGTATGTGCGTAAAAATTTGCATAAATTCAAATTAAATAGTGACCTCCATAATTTTAATACTTGGAATAAAGACAAAATAGCTATACCTAGCTTTAGATTATCTAAAACAAATAAAAAATCATTCTTAGGAAATAGTGTACGTTTCTATAATAAAATCCCAAAAGAGATAACGGGGCTCTCAGAGGGTAAATTCAAAACCTATGTAAAATCTACTTTACTAAAGAATGCTTATTATAATGTAAATCAGTACATAGAGGACAAAGATGCTTGGGAACTTCCGCATAGCCACCACGCGGCACCTTCTAAACAAACGAGTGTAACCAAACTAAATATTGTAAAACAATCAGTTGAAAAAATTAAGCCCTACAAGTTTCTTGTGCGTTCTTCTTGTAAAGGTATCTTTCCGAACGCACGGTAGATTCGTTACTGTTTATTTTCATTGACGTACAAAAGTGTCAGATTGTGACCTATTTGAATAAATCTTTTTGACTTTGACTTGACTTTGACTTTGAACTGTCGGCCTTATCGCTCAGAGCGATCTCTTCCAGACAACATGTCCCAAGGATATGGAAAACTGGGGTTCCCGTGGGTATTCCTTTCGTATTCCTTGTCTACATTAAAATGAAAATGTATGTGCTACATTTCAGGTTTCTAGGTCCAAAGTCTAGGGCTAGGCGTGTATCAGTCAGTTAATCTGTCAGTACTTAGATTTTTAATAAAATAATTTATTTCTATCTCGTCCTTTGCTCTTTAATATCTTGTCTCTAGAATCGATTGTCTCTCTGGCAGTTGCATACCACCCCTAGTTTGCCATCGTCCACCCACCCCTACGATGAATTTTGGTGAAGTGGTTATTAAGCAGATTATAAGAATTAAAGAAAATTTCACTGTTTTAACATAACATACAATAACGCCTTTTTCCCGAAGGGGTAGGCAAAGGTGTACCCAGGACTCAGTCCCATAGTAGGTACCCCCATATTTCGTCAGTATGTTATTGGCCCCATGTAATAGGGTGCGAGCCTATTGCCATCTACCGGGCACAGTTCCAGACTCCAGGTAGTTATTGACATAATTCCTAACGGGAAAATCCAATATTTAACACTTTGCCTAACCTGGGGATCGACCCCGGGATCTGATGATTGGCAGGTTTAATAAAAAATTAAGGTTCAATATAATGAAAGCCTTATAAAAAATGTTTTCGCAAGTAGCTCAGTCTTCTATTTAAAAAATCAATACAGTTACAAGAATCAGGAAAACCACAATTACCAGCAAACTTAAAATAGCAGTTGTTCAAATAAATTTCTCTCTTAAAATATGCCAAGCTAAAATGGACAAAGCTGCAACCGTAACTTGGCGTAAAAACTTTGTAAGAGATTTTAATGAAAATAAAAGAAAACCACAGGAATCGAAACAAAAGCGTGGAAACAAAGGTCTATGATGAATTATTTTGGAATTGTGAAGTTGAGGGATTCTTAATTTCTGCAAGTAATCTAATTCTAAATACGTTTTTAAGAATTTTGATAATTGTTTTTCTTTTCAATAATAATTATAGAATTTAAGAAAAATTACTTTGACATTATTAAATCTAAAAATTGTTTTTTTTTTTTTTTTTTTTTTTTTTTATGATAGTAAGTGACAAGACGAGCTCATCAGATGCCTGATGGTAAGCATCATGATTGCCCATATCAGACACAGTGCCACCCAGTATTTTAAAATTCAAAATTCTGCGCGGCACTGTACTGCGCCTATCACCCTGAGATATGAGCTGTTGAATCTCATCATGCCCAGTAATTTCGCTGGTAACATTGCCCTTCATACCGGAACACAGTAATGTTTGGACATTACTGCTTGGCGGATGAATAACTGGCAAAGGTGTGGTACTTCCCCAGGCGGCCTCCTGCAAAAGAGGCCTACCACTACAAAAATGTTTATTGCCAGAAAACGAATGAACATATATAGGGTACAATAATTTAGAATAATGCCTTAATTAATAATTCATTACCTCGGCCGTTAGTAATCCACAACTGAACATAGGCCTCCTCCATAAAGAGGGGTTTCGCCAATACTCGACACGCTGGGCAGGCTGGTGGTCGAACGCAGTTCGATGGTTTTTTGCAGAGGACGCTGCTGCCCGTCCTCTGGAACTATTAACTCTTGGCCAGCTCTTACGGCAACCACGAGTAGAGAGGGTGGAGCACTATTCTAAAGCCGGTAACTCCACGGCGGAATAAATAATAATTATAATAAAAAAACATATAATAATTTTAAATAACTACACAATTTCTGACAATAGAATATGCTCAGCTGTGTGCTGCACAAGTTTATTATATTATTGTGAGATGGCTGGACTAATTTTCGAGCAGTGTAAATCGGGAGTACTGCAAAACATATCTAACCGTTTAGTCCTATTAAATAAAATCAAAATTACAATGTGAGACCGAGACGACCCAAAAATCAACCACTCCTTTAAAATCCCTATATTTGAAAAACAGTAAAACAATTCAGCGAAGATTCAGCGGTCTCCATTCATACAAAGATTGTGCTTGAACTTGTAAACACCAGAATCAAAGAACATTCTAGAAACATTCAGTGTAGTAAATCAATTGGATACAAACAGCTTCCTAACATTTATAAATGTTTTCTGTGAATCGTTGGTTGTTGTAATCTTTTATGGGGATTTTATTGTAATTCGGTAGGCACTAGGTAGATAAAAAGAGATGCAGGATTAGGGATTAAAGAACCGTAAAAAGAGGAGTAATATAAGACGAGTGAAGATTGCGTTTTGTTCTTCAATGGAAAGGAAATGGAACTGTGCCCGGTAGATGGCCCTGGCCCCGTATCGGTGTATCAGTGGACCTACTATGTGACTTGGTCAAAGTCAAAGTCAAAAAGATTTAATCAAATAGGTCACAATCTGACACTTTTTTACGTCAATTAAGATACACAGTAATAAGTCTACCGTGCGGTCGGAAAGATATTTCTACAAGAATAACGCACAAGAAACTTGCAGGGCTTAATTTTTTCAATAGATAGTATCACAATATATGGTTTGGTTACATTCGTTTTCTTTGAAGGTGCCGCGTGATGCAGCAGTTTCCAGGCATCTTTGTCCTCTATGTACTGATTGACTTTATAATAAGCCTTCTTTAGTAAAGTAGATTTTATATAGGTTTTGAACTTTCCCTCTGAGAGAAAAAGACAACGGGGGTCTTTTTTTGGGATTTTATTATAGAAACTTAACACCATTTCCTAAGAATAACTTTATATTTGTTTGAGATAATCTAATTGTATCTAATTTCAATTATTTATCTATTTTTTTATTGTATGTATTGTGTAAAAAGGGCAATAAATGTTTTTTCTATTCTATTCTAAAGTTAGGCATAGGTAGGTAGGTGGGTGACTTGGTCCTGGGTACACCTCTGCCCCTTCGACAAAACAGGCGTTATGTTATGTTATGTTAAAATATGATTATAATTATTGGACTCTGCGGTTTCATCGCTGTCTTTTGTCAGTGAGCGGCAAAGCGGCGATTACCACGACGCCGCGCCGCACAACGGTTACGCTCCTAGCGGTGAGCTAAGTTTCGTCGAGTCTTGTATGTCAGGCCCAATAATTGTACTTTCAAGAGCATATTTAACTAAACCAAATCCAGTTGACCACATAACATTAGAGTTTTTTAATAAAGTAACTTCAGGTTGAATACAGTGTCTGTGTCTTGTAATGTTATTTCATTGTGCGTGGTGCACAATAAAGTATTATTTATCTGTCTATCTATCTATCTATCTATCTATCCATCTATCTATCTACACACCACAAAAACTAAATTACAGCCTAATTGGTTTAGTTCATATTGGCGAGAAGAGGTAAGAAACATACATCCTCACATACAAACCTAATATTATGTGGTTCCTTATTTTTTTATATATTAAACCTTTAGCCACTCAAGCTATGTACTGACTGTCGAAAGTATGTTTCACCACCGGTCAGTTGATCTAAAAATTTTTTTGACCATACCATTATTCTCCGATAGTACGGTTCGCCGAAACCACTCTTCGTCAGAAAAATCTCTCGCAACTGGTCAGTTCATCTAAAAATTTTTTACGATATTCTACCTTGGCTATTGCCAGTGGCAAACTGGCAATTTGAAGTTTCATAACATATCTACTTTTTCTTATAATAACTTCATAACAAAATTGTTATATTCCGTATTCCGTAGTTGCCTAATACCACCGGCGCACTGTCGGTCATAAATCACAAAAATCTGAAAACGCCTGCATTACGTAACTTTACATATTGCTTTCACACGTGTCGCGAATCTTCGGTTAAATTATTCTTCCTACTCCATCATCAGAACCTGGTCACTAGGTATTCTCATTTATTCTTATATCTCATTATCTTATCTCATTTAGACATAAACGTGTTATAATAATAATAATAATAAATTATTTTATTTATTTAAAATAAAACACCCAGACACAGATCAAACAGACATGTTCATGCACACAAATGTTTGACCTGGCCGGGGATCGAACCGGGGGCCTGTGGCACAGAAAGCAGAGTTACAACCATCTGCGTCAACGAGGCTGTCAAATATGAGGATATGTTTTACTACTGACCCATCTGAACCAAATGCTGCATTATCAGGTCAAGGTTTGCGTTTGGTATTGCGAACAAAAATTAAAAAAATATTCAATTGCAAATTGAATGAATTTGTAGATTCCAAAAATTTTTTTTTCCTAATTTTCGAATCAAATGACACGCCTCAGATGTCAAAATCCATCAAGCCGTTTAGGCTGTAGGCCGTGCCAAAGAAACCTCATACATACCCACATACATACATAATATACTCGTATACCTAGTCTCGAAAAACATAACCCTCCAAGCAAAAGCTCGATAGTGCCGACAATTCTAGATTGACGAGAAATAGTTTTGAAAATATTTTATATTGTGTTTTCCGCCATTTTTGGGCGTATTTTTGTATGGAAACAAAAAATCAAAACTGCGGGCGAAACTGTCTATTTATCGGCGATGCGTTTGGAATATCAAACATTTATCAGATTATAGTGTTTGTTATCAATATGTAGATATTTTCGGTATATATAGGTAACCAGCTTTTGTTTTAAAAGCTTAGGCACATGATATAAAGCGACCAACGAATTCCCCATACAAACATAATATCTAAATTATTTCATATTAGATCTTATTTCCAACATTTATTTAATGATTTTATTCGAATAAGACACTATTACTGGTCATCTAGGTTCTTAATTACATTTCAATCCAAAATACGAAGTGCTTTGGACTAAAGTATGATAAAAATCCAGAATATTATATTTTAGACTGCCTCGGTGGCGTAGAGGGCGCATGCTCGACTGTCAATCAAGAGGTCCCGGGTTCGATCCCCAGGTCAGGCAGCAGGCCCCTGCAAAAGAGTAGTGTAGTGGTGGCCTACCACTACACTACTCTTTTGCAGGGGCCGGCCTGGGGAATTAACACACCTTTGCCAGTTATTCATCCGCCAAGCAGTAATGTGCAAACATTACTGTGTTCCGGTCTGAAGAGCAATTTTGCCAGCAAAATTACTGGGCATGATGAGATTCAACAACTCATGGTGACAGGCGCAATGCAGTGCCGTGCAGAATTTTGATTTTTAAAACGCTGGGTGGCACTGTGTCTGTTATGGGCAATCATGATGCTTACCATCAGGCACCTGATTTGCTCGTCTTGTCACTCACTATCATAAAAAAACCTATCTCTTAGCTTATTTATGATTAGGGATGGACCAAAAAAAATAGGCACTTAATAAATAGGAGTCTGATGACTTGGCAATGGTGTATGTTACCGCGTACGACACATTATGGAAGCGCTTGTTTTTCTTATGATTGAGTAGAAAACATCAATTTGAGCTTTTGCAAAAGATGAAAGACGAAGAAAAAGAAGAAAGTTGGTGATGAATTCAATATGATCAAACTGAGTATTCGTCAACTATTCGTGTATTTTTATTCGTGTGTTTTTTTCGTGTGTTATTTGTGTACAGTGTTCCATGAAGCAATTCCCTATGAATTCCTGAACAAAGTGTCGCTTGACATGCACGTATCAAATTGTCGTAACGTTAATTAGTCAACTGGATCAACTAGGCGATATTATATGACTTGATACCGGAGTAATCGAAGACGTTGTATAAATTAATACAGTATGGGATGTTTACCATTTGCAATTACAATCATTTTCAAGCAGACACGAATTATATATGCCGGGGCCGGAGGGCGCAGGAGAATCCAAAAAGTTCTTCTATGTACTAAGTCTTTAACTAAATTCACATTGCAATAATGTGTTAAATCTATCTTAAGGACCGAAGTGATGGGTCTTTGAGGTGCAGGCATCGGGCAGGCGAAAACAGCCTAAAATGCAGCGTCGGCCCTTTGTGTCGTCGGTTCGAGGCCAAGAGTAAGCTGGCTGTGACGTCAGCGGGGATAGTAGAGTCACTGGATGTAACACACGTCATAATACAAAAACTCTGATATATTCAGTGTTTTTTATCGAATGATTTCAATAAATTATTAAAAACTGCGGCAATCGTAAACTGGGAATTGTAGTTGCTACAACAGCCAACTTTTAAAATTAGATCTTTTCTCAAAAAATAATTTGAAATGTTACGCAACTTTCTCCCGTATTATTATAAATGAAATGACTTTGAAGATCAACAAAGATAAGGTATAATAATAAAGAAGAAGAAATAAGGTAATAATTAGTAGGTATCCTTCCTACTAATATTATAAATGTGAAAGTTTTTGAGAACGGATGGATCTTCCACGACAAAACTACTTAACCGGTTGGGCTGAAATTTGGTATAATATAGATAACTTAAACCCTGGAATAACACATTACAATATTACATAACACATAACATACATTCACGCATTTTTCCCGAAGTGGTAGGCAGAGGTGTACCCAGGACTCAGTCCCATAGTAGATACACCCACATTTTGCCAGTATGTTATTGGTCCCATGTAATAGAGGGCGAGCCTATTGCCATATACCGGGCACAGTTCCAGACTCCAGGCAGCCCTTGAGATAGATAATTCCTAATGGAAAAATCCAATATTTAACACTATGCCTGACCTGGGGATCGAACCCGGGACCTCTTGATTGGCAGTCGAGCATGCACCCACTACGCCCCCGAGGCAGTCAAGTTACAATATTAGCTAATTTGTATCCCGATATTCCCACGGGAATGATGACTACGCGGGTGAAACCGCGGAGCACAGCTAGTAGGTTATATAAAAAGGAAATAATAAAATAATCATTCATCAATAATCAAACATGGTGATTATATTGTTTTTTTTTTTTTTTATTATTACATGCATAGTATAAAGTTCGTATACTGACTAAAAAAACTTATATTGCAACAGTCGCGAGCCCTAGCAATTTACTGCGAGCTAGTTTAGAGCAATTTGCTGCACTCGCTATTATAAAGCGCATTGCATAACTCTTAATAATAATGTGTTGTGGTTTTCTCTCATATTTTTTATTTTTTTTTACTTAAAAAAGACCTTACCTAACATAAAATCACGCTATTTTCGCGAAGGGGTAAGCAGAGGTGTACCCAGGACCCAGACTCATAAGGACGAGGCTATTGCCATCTACCGGGCACAGTTTCAGACTCCAGGCTGTATTATTGAGATAAGTCCTAGTTTAAAAATACAAAAACACTTTTTGCTTGACCTGGGAGTCGAACCTGAGATCTCATGATCGGCAATAGAGCTTGCGACCACTACGCCACTGAGGCAGCCAGTTTTAAAAAATAGTTTGATAAGTAAATTAAAGTAATATGTAATATTATCATCATCATCATCTCAGCCTTATGACGTCCACTGCTGAATGCCTATATTCAGCAGTGGACGTCCCCATAGATTTCCATCCAGTCCGGCCGTAAACGGCCCGCCTCCATCGTGTTTCTGCTGTATTTATCAGATCGTCTGTCCACCTTGTGGGTGGACATGCTACGCTGTGCTTTCCGATCCGTGGTCTCCATTCGAGAACTTTATAAGGTGGTGATTTTGCTAGAGGTCAGCACAAACCGCGATTTCATTACCATATTTCCTGTCGGTAGATCGATTAGCCTAGTGGAATAGTGCCCGGTTATTGGCAATGGGCTCGCCCCCCGTTACTTAGGACTTAATAAACATAATTGCCGAAGTGTGATTTTATACCTACTTGTGGTACTAATGGTAAACGCACACTTAACTGAGCCGAACGCGTCGAACGAGTCGAAAGAAACGAATTTTAGAATTCTGTATATGAAATCCAAGAAACCTCGATACGACGCAGCTGTGCGAGGTCATCATACGATTTCACATTAAGATTCTTAAAATTTGTCTCGTACTACTCGTTCAGCGCGTTCGGTTCGGATAAGTGTGCGTTTATCTTTAAGTAATCATTTTCAAAACTATTTTGAAACACATACGAACACGAAACACGAACTAGGGTAGATACATAGTAGCGTCCGTGGTCCAGCGGGAATATGCCCGGCTTTAAATCCAAAGTCCCTGGATCGAATCTCACCATGTGGTCTTTTCGCCTGGGCGCTACCGTGTTTCGGATGGCGCGTTAAACTGTAGGTCCCGGCTGTTTCCTATAAGAAATGTAGGAGCAGTCGTTAGGTCATGTAGGAGGCCTTGTAGGAATCTTGGCGAACTGAAAGTCTGACAATATGGGTTGTGTCCACATAACCCATATGAATTGACTCGAGCAGTGTATTTGGGGTAACCCGTTCTGTTAGAGTATAAATTCAAATTATTGTTTATTTTATAATATTATTATTAAAACACAAAATTAGTTCTCTATTTTCACAAAGCATTCTCACGGAAAGAGCTCAGTAATAGCCTTACCAACTTAACAGAGAGAATCAGGGTGTAATCTAATAACTTCGACTAAGTTATATTTGCCTACAATCCAAACGTTCCATTAACTGGCGAGTTTGTTTGCCCAGTGTTTAGCTCGCTTAATTACCAGCAAGCTTGGTTTAATTGACGTGTCTATGATTGCCTTGATGGCCTTTGTTAGTGATTCATTTGAGTGCTGATTGATCTTTTAATGTCACACTAATCCTAAGTGGTTAGCGCACTTATCCCACTAATAATGCAATTTCAAATGAGATAGAAATGAAAGTGGCTTGTCTATTCTGCTTGTGCACTTCTGCTTTTCGGAAGACTATATATACATATATATATAAATATATATAAATATACATCCCTAGTATAAGTTAGTCGTTCAGCCCATAAGATATCAAAAAAAAATGTTTATTATACAATACATACATACATACATTCACGCCTTTTTTCCCGAAGGGGTACCCCGGACTCAGTCCCATAGTAGATACACCCACATTTCGCCAGTATGTTATTGGTCCCATGTAATAGGGGGCGAGCCTATTGCCATCTACCGGGCACAGCTCCAGACTCCAGGCAGTTATTGAGATAATTCCTAATGGAAAAATCTAATATTTAACACTTTTCCTGACCTGGGGATCGAACCCGGGACCTCTTGATTGGCAGTCGAGCATGCGCCCTCTACACCACCGAGGCAGTTGTGTGTATATACAAACACACAATTATAGGTGTACTACAGCCTTGAGGAAAAGAATTCAATCATACTCATATTATTATCTCTGCCTCGGTGGCGTAGTGGGCGCATGCTCGACTGCCAATCAAGAGGCCCCGGGTTCGATCCCCAGGTCAGGCATAGTGTTAAATATTGGATTTTTCCATTAGGAATTATCTCAATAGCTGCCTGGAGTCTGGAACTGTGCCCGGTATATGGCAATAGGCTCGCCCCCTATTACATGGGACCAATAACATACTGGCGAAATGTGGGTGTATCTACTATGGGACTGAGTCCTGGGTACACCTCTGCCTACCCCTTCGGGAAAAAGGCGTGAATATATGTTATGTTATGTCATATTATTATTCTCAAATCTCAGTACAATGTAAAAAGGTTACGTTTGTAGGTGAACAAAACGAGTTAGTTCTAACTCGACTCCAGCGCCATCTAGATGACACAAAATAAACTGTTTCTTTGTGTGTATGTTTATTCAGTTATCTCGCTAAAATCACTGAACCGAATGCGTTGAAATTTGATATGAAGCTTAGACTCTAGAATTAGGTATAGGTAGCAATTCTAGATATTCTTACGGGAACGAAGACTACTCGGGTGAAACCGCGGCGCACAGTTAGTACTTTCTAATGCCCAGCGGTCCCACTCGCGTACTCTTCGTATCGTGGGAATATCGGGGTAAAAAGCCAATCGCTGCAGTAGTTTTGGCGTAAAAGAGTAATAAACATTCATCCATCCATCCTCACAAAACTTTCGCATTTATGTAAGTATATTAGTAAGATATAATAATATAATAATATTAGTAAGATGATTCCGACGATTTTTTTTCTATCTTCTACTTTTCTGCTTAAATTACTTATTTACTATCGTACGAGTATATATAAATCTGTTAACTTCTGATCCATCTACTGAACGATTGCTTAAGGACTTCACACGATGATCTCAATTCCCAGTTTCCGTACACATTGCCAAATAGCTCCAACATACAAATAAACGGGCATAATCAAATAAAACAGATGCCGAGCATAAAACGATGCCTGTAACAAAACTGGTACCGGTTCCACCAACTTCTGATAATTTTATCTGATGGTTTAGTAATAATTATTAATTATTATTCATTCATTTTGCTTTGTGCATTTGCTCATTTTCTCGTTTTGACAGCCCAGTTGGCACATGGTAGTAACTCTGCTTTCTGTGCCGCAGGCTTCGGGTTCGATCCCCGGCCAGGTCGAACACTTGTGTGATCATGAACATGTCTGTTTGATCTGTGTCTGGGTGTAATAAGCTTATATAAGTATGTATATCAGTCATCTGGTTACCATAGTACAGGCTTCTAGCCTAGTTTGGGACCAGATGACCGTGTGTGGAAGTTGTCCCTCATTTATTTATTTATTTGTATATTACGCTTGAAACGTACATATTTATATGTCTTAATAATTGTATTATTTACGTAACAACATGAAAAATCTTTGATACTCGATGATATTTAATGCCGATTTATTGGATTTTCTATAGGCTGACATGTCGGCCTGTGGATTTTCGAAGTGTTCTATGGTATAGTGTGTTTAGTTAGGGTAGATAGTGAGTACGAACATACATACATACAGTCACGCTTTGTTTCCGTTGGAGTAGGCAGCGACTATTTCTTTCCACTTTTATCACATTCTTCATGCATGCTCGTCGGTTGTTGGTACTTTTGACCTGGCCTTTCACCTCCGCGCGTTCCCATTAAAAAGTGTCTTGACAGACGGACAGACAGACAGACGGACAAAGTGATCTTATAGGGGTTCCTTTTCTCCGTATCCTATAATGTATATCTCCGTATTCTATGTACCTATCCGTAAACTATCAAACTATGAAATTGATCTTAGTGAAAACTTAATCGTCAATTAAATTCTACCGGCCAGTTGTAAACTGAACCAACTAGTAAACTACGTCGTCAATAAAGGGTAATGTTTACCGTACAGACGGACAGACGTACACAATACATGTGATATATTTAGATGAAGGTCTATGGCACTGAATGTTTCGATTTAACTGATTAGAATAATTGTCCTGGATATTTTTTTAAATGAACTTAATTATTATCGTTCGTCATAGATAGATTATAGATAATAATGTACACGACACATTATAGAAATAACACAAAGGATACAGAAAATTATACTTAGACGGTGGTCTTTTCGCTAATAATCGATTTCTTCCAGACAACCGATGAATGGATATGAATCCTCATCCTTTCCATTAAGCAAAAGTTTGGATAATATATATTTTTTATGATAGTGAGTGACAAGACGAGCAAATCAGGTGCCTGATGGCAAGCATCATGATTGCCCATATTATCATTTTTTGCCCATACCAGTGTTTTAAAATTAAACATTCTGCGCGGCACTGCACAGCGCCTGTCACCCTGAGATATTGAGTTGTTGAATCTCATCATGCCCAGTAATTTCGCTGGTAACATTGCCTTTTATACTGGAACACAGTAATGTTTGCACATTACTGCTTGGCGGATGAATAACTAGCAAAGGTGTGGTACTTCCCCAGGCGGCCCCCTGCAAAATAGGCCTACCACTACACTAATTATGCTAATTTTATAAATCTTATGTCTTATGTGTTACCTATGTTTCAGATGCCATGTTAAACCATAGGCTCCGGCTGTTTCCATTAAGATATGTAGGAGGCACTCCTTAGGTCATGTCAGAGGCCTCTGACAAAATGGGTTGTGCACATAGCCCATATGAATTGACTCGAGCAGGGCAATCGGGGTAACCCGATCTGGTAATTTATACAAATATTAAATTATGATTGCCTCGGTGGCGTAGAGGGCGCATGCTCGACTGCCAATCAAGAGGTCCCGGGTTCGATCCCCAGGTCAGGCAGTGTGAAATATTGGATTTTTCCATTAGGAATTATCTCAATAACTGCCTGGAGTCTGAAACTGTGCCCGGTAGATGGCAATAGGCTCGCCCCCTATTACATGGGACCAATAACATACTGGCGAAATGTGGGTGTATCTACTATGGGACTGAGTCCTGGGTACACCTCTGCCTACCCCTTCGGGAAAAAGGCGTGAATATATGTTTTATTAAATTATATTTTATCAAAGTTTGTGTTTGTTACTCAAGTTACGTCAAAACTACTAAACCTTTCGAGCTGTAATTTGGCGCGAAAGAGTAAAACATCCATCCATCCATCAATCTTACCAAAACCGCACTGGATGGTGCTGGAGGTGAGTTAGAACTCGCAAGCGCACCTGTTAAACACGTAATATAATTATATTGTACTAAAATATGAGATTTATAATATTAGCAGGATATTCCTCCTAAAAAATCACATAATATAAAAAGTTAACACAAAGTTTTTTTTTACTTACTTTACTAAAGAAGGCTTATTATAAAGTCAACCAGTACATAGAGGACAAAGATGCCTGGAAACTTCTGCATAGCCGCCTCGCGGCACCTTCAAAGAAAACGAATGTAACGAAACCAAATATTGTGAAACTATCTGTTGAAAAAATTATGCCCTACAAGTTTCTTGTGCGTTCTTCTTGTAGAGGTATCTTTCCGAACGCACGGTAGACTCAGTACTGTTTATCTTCATTGACGTGCAAAAGTGTCAGATTATGACCTATTTGAATAAATCTGTTTGAGTTTGAGTTTTTTGTGAGATACTTTTCAGCAGCTGAACTCATGTCGCGCAATTACTAGTTGAATATTCATTTTTAGAAAACCTAGATAGACCTAATAGAGAGACGAGTACGAGAACCTATATACTATATACATATTATATGTACTTACCTACAGGTAATTATTATTTTGCTGTGACGTAAGGTACAATCTTTCTACATCATGCGATTTACTCGTTTGTGAGTCGCCTTTGCATTAATTCAATATCTTTATTGTAAGGGATTAAATTAATTAAGCAATGAGGCCCATAGTGCACGACTAGCACGCAATTACAGACATGTTTTTTGTTAATGAAAAATATGCTTGTTCATGACTAACTGATGCTCGAATATAGCATCAGTGGCCAAGTGGACATGTGGAATTACTTCTTTACGCTACGTCAAATTTTAGGCACGTTATTGGCGTTCGACTACACAAAAAAAAACACAAATATGAAGATATATAGAATAATTTTTCACTCAATTGTTTGTTGGCTCTGGATCTGCCTTTATTTGCGACAAAGCAAATTTTAATAAAAAAAAACCGTATGGTTTATTTGATATTTATAAAAAAAACATTGCATCACGCAGTTGACAGACCCAATGAGAAGAAAAAAGAAGCAACGAGCAAAATAGGTATCTGAAATGAGCATTATCTAAACGCGCTTAACGATTTAAACGATGTAGACGGAGCCTAATTAAGCAGCATTCCATATTTCTTGACAACATTGAGTTTAATGTGACCCATAAACTTTTTCAGAATCCTCAAAATATTGTTAAATCATTTTGCCAAGACCTATCCACAAAAAAAAATACGTTGATTGTAAAACGCGATAAAAATGGTGTTTACAAAACAATGTCCTAAAGACCCACCGCTACCGATGATATTAAAAAGATATTACTAAATATAAAAAATGCCCAATCACAACACAAAAGCTCCAACTATGCTCATCGACACAAAAACAATGTCAGGAATTTCATTAAAACATTTTCCTTTTGAAATTAGCAGCGACGAGTGGAGGCAATCATTATTCATTCTTTGCATTGAATTCTATTCAATCAAACGTTTGGAATTGAAACGAGACTGTAGGTGAGAGCCGGAACGCGATACAAAGAGATGTCTATTGATATCAAGATGAAAATAAAGATATTATTGTGTTAAATGTGTGATGTCACGAAACGAGATCGTCCCAATAATCTCACTTTTTTAAAAAATCTTAGTCCACTTATAGGACCCAAAAACACCTATCTCTAAAAACCCCTTGAAACTAGAGATCTGAAAATTTACGCATTCTTTTTCATTGTTATGTATATACGAGTACAATACAAGCAATAATTTGTATGGTATTCTTTTTTTATGATAATGAGTGAGTGACAAGACGAGCAAATCAGCTGCCTGATGGTACGAGTAAGCATCATGAGTACCCATATCAGACAAAATGCTACACAGTGTTTTAAAATTTAAAAATCTTCGCGGCACTGCACTGCGCCTGTCACCCTGAGATATTAGTTGAGACCTGAGATAGTAATTTCACTGATAGCATTGCCCTTCAGACCGGAACACAGTAATGTTTGCACATTACTGCTTGGCGGATGAATAATTGGCAAAGGTGTGATACTTCCCTAGGCGGCCCACTGTCAAAAAGGCCTACCACTACCTAAAATAGGTAACCTTGTATAGGTATTATGAAAGGTATTCTAAATATTTATCGATTTTATCGCTCAACAAAACAGAAAGCAAAAAATTAAGAAGACAACAGGATAAACAACACCTTGAAGAATTTGACAAAATAATAATAATATGGGACAACTTCCACACACGGTCATCTGGTCCCAAACTAGGCTAGAAGCCTGTACTATGGTAACCAAATGACTGATATACATACTTATATAAGCTTATAACACCCAGACACAGATCAAACAGATAATATGTTCATGCACACAAATGTTTGACCTGGCCGGGGATCGAACCCGGGCCCTGTGGCACAGAAAGCAGAGTTACTGTGTATCTGTGCCAACGAGACTTCCTCAAATCCTCTTCAAATCAAATTAAATTCTTCAAATCTTTTTCAAATCCTTTGAAAATTTTTCCCTGGTTCCTTAGAAAATAGAGGTAATTAGGCAAACCATTCGAATGAATTAATCCTTATACTTTCATGATGAATGCGGGACGAAAGCAGATTTTTAAGATAGGCCGAACTTCCTCGGGACAAATATGGTACAAATATCATCGCTTTTCACCTAATACATGGCTTTAGTCTCTCTCCCAATGTTAACATCTTTTCAAAGAAATCTCAGTGTAATTTTCTTCGTCCATTGTGTCTTTAATGATATTTTTTAATGACACGAATCATTTGATTCGTGATTTTGGGAGACGGTAATTGTTGTGGGCAAATTTATTTTATCAAATTAATGTTATTTTATATTTTACTTCTTATTATTAAATAATCTTTGTTAAACTTATAACTGAATTGGTGTACGTTTCTATGATATAATTCCAAAAGAGATAACGGGGCTTTCAGAGGGTAAATTTAAAACCTATCTATAAACTACTTTACTAAAGAAGGCTTATTTATTAAAAGTCAATCAGCACATAACAGACAAAGATGTTTTAAAACTTCTACCGTGGTACCTCCAACACAAACAAAAATGTAACGTAATATCATACAATCGCACCTTTTTCCCGAAAGTGTAGGCAGAGGTGTGCCCAGGACTCAGTCCCATAGTACAACCACATTTCGCCAGTATATTATTGGCGCATGTACGTAATAGGGGCGAGCCTATTGCTATCTACCGGGCACAGTTCCAGGCTCCACGCAGTCATTGAGATAATTTCTAATATTAAAATCCAAATAACACGTTTGCCTGCCCTGGAGATCGAACCCGGGACCTCATGATCGGCAGCCGAGCTTGCGCCCACTACGCCACTGAGGCAGTCAAAAATATAAAGCCTTACAAGTTTCCTGTGCGTTCTTCTTGTAGAATTCTTTCCGAATGTACGGTAGATTAATTATATTGATTTGAATAAAAGGTATCTTTTTGCGACCAAATTAAATAAAAAATTGTATTATGGTGCGTCCCCGTGCAAAACGCAGCGCTAGCTGTTTTTTGTGCAGGCTTTTGAAGCTATCTACTATTCATCTTAAAATATGCCAACTAATAAAAATACATTAATTTTCTACATAATCTAAATAAATGAATGTGATTTACGGTACTCTCCTCTACCTGCACGTTGTCTGGAAGAGATCGCTTTAAGCGATAAAACCGCCATTTGTTACACTATTTTTCATGATGTATTTTTAATTTTAAGGATTTTTGTTTGTGGTGTACTTACCAATACAGTGTTTATCTATCTAATCTTGACTCCGAAATGGCAGATTTTTTTTTTAATTGGTAAAATATTTAATAAATCTCCTTACTAACCACATACTCCTTGATAGCCACAGAATTACAATTCTCATGCATTTATTGATAGTAAAGTAACCATTATTTTGATTTGCTACTTACACTTATGGATAGGCAGTTAAACAATGAACATGTTAGATTTTTTTTGACAAACCAAAATTCAAATTTTAGAAAGATTTTATTCTAAAATCTGATTGTAATAGGTGGTGTGCGGCAAAGATGAAACGAATGCTCAAAGATACTAATAATAATAAATAAATAAAGAAAAATAAGATACTAATAAGATAATTTGGTCAGGGTACTTAACATCTTGTGTCATTATTTGAATATTTTTATAATATGTAAATGAGTGTAGGTAGCTTTTTAATATTTTTTTATGTATTCAAATTAATATGAGGCTCCATAATGAATTTTCACTTAGATACATTAATTATGTATGAAATGAGAATTATTAGTTTTAGAATTATTTCATCTAGTTCGAAAACTTTTGCGACTATTTAAATAGTTCAATGTACGTATTATTAAAGGCATAATCGATATCTATACTAATATTATAAAGAGAGAAACTTTGTTTGTTTTTTGTTTGTATTGTAACAAATAGGTAGGCTCCGAAACTACTGAACCGATTTAAAAAATCTTTAATATTTAAAAAGCTTAATTCAGTGTGAGTGACATAGGCTATATGAGGTTTTGAAAAAATAGGGATCTGTAAGAAAACTGTCGTATTGCGAA
Organism: Hemistola chrysoprasaria; assembly: GCA_947063395.1. NCBI lineage: Eukaryota > Metazoa > Arthropoda > Insecta > Lepidoptera > Geometridae > Hemistola > Hemistola chrysoprasaria. The sequence goes on along the minus strand of OX346728.1, from coordinate 13,092,957 downwards.
CCAGGGTGTCAAATATTTGCCAAAAATAATCTTTAATTTGCGTGCGGTGTGAAAACTATTGATCATAGAATAAAATAATGTACTAGGGGTTTGTAGTACTTATCAATATCTTCGAACTAGTCCACGAACTTTTTATCCATCTATTTTGGCTAAGTCACAAACTAGCAATCATTATTTTTAATACACTGTGAAAACTATAGGTGGTGGAATAAAGTAATGTACCAGGGGTTTGTAGTACTTATTAATATATATGTCGGGGACAGTATTATATCCGTCTATTTTTGTTTAGTCACAATAATTAAAACAGTCACACAATAATAATAATTGAAACAGTCATTACTTGAGCTGTGAAAACTTTTGGTGATGGAATAAAGTAATGTACTAAGGGTTTGTTTTCCAGTACTTATCAAAATCTATAAAATAGTCCGCGGACAAATTTATCCATCTGTTAAGGTTTGGTGATTGGAACAGAAATAGTCATTAATTTACGTGTGCTGCGTTCACCATTAGGGTTGTATATCTATAAACATAAAATATGTCACGAATTTACTCCTGTTAAAACGTTCACGGGCTGGCCACTAGTATATCATATAATTTTTATTAATATCATGAAGTATCGCTAATACATCGCCTTTCAGAACACCTCTAGACAGGCAAAATGTATTAGAACAAATGTATTATTCTAATAAGTTGATTAGACATTTTAATCTTTCAGTCCCCAATTTATCGAATAATTTATGAAATTTTAATTGAAAATGACTGGCAATATGTTTTACTACCTACGCTCCATATTCACTCAAATGAGTTAGGAATATTATAATGTTTAAAATATAGGTATTAAAATTTAATACATTAAGGACTTTTTTGCCCATTTGGATGAACTTGTCGAAGAAAAACAAAACGCTGTTATAGATCTGGGAAAATATTGGACCAACATATTAATGTATATTATAATCTTACAAATATTATAAATGCGAAAGTTCGTGAGGATGGATGGATGTATGGATGTTTGTTACCTTTTCACGCAAAAACTACTGAATGGATTGGGTTGAAATTTGGTATGTAGATAGCATATACCCTGGAATAACACATAAGGTACTTTGTTTCCCGATATTGCCACGGGAACGATGTCTAAGCGGGTATGAGCGTAAAAATTTACATAAATTAAAATTTAATAGTGACCTTCATAATTTTAATACTAGGAATATAGACAAAATAGCTGTACCTAGCTTTAGATTATCTAAAACAAATAAAAAGACATTCTTAGGAAATAGTGTACGTTTCTTTAATAAAATCCCAAAAGAGATAACGGGCTCTCAGAGGGTAAATTCAAAACCTATATAAAATCTACTTTACTAAAGAAGGCTTATTATAAAGTCAACCAGTACATAGAGGACAAAGATGCCTGGAAACTTCTGCATAGCCGCCTCGCGGCACCGTCAATGAAAACGAATGTAAGCAAACCAAATATTGTGAAAAAAATATCTTCATTGACGTACAAAAGTGTCAGATTATGACCTATTTGAATAAATCTGTTTGAGTTTGAGTTTGAGTTTGGTGAAACCGCGGGGCTCAGCTAGTACTATATAAAACAATAAATATAGCCATTTTAACTCCAAGCGGTGACCAAACTCCAAATGACGTTCGATGGGGAAGGCCTATGTTCAGCAGTGGACATCTTCCGACTGATGATGACGATAATGAGTCACTAGACTACTCTATTGTACAATAATCCAAGACATTCCAGCATCTATATAAATATGCTGAATAATGTACCTACCCTAAATCCCCCGAGCGTCGTCAAAGAATAAAAATAAAATCAGGAGCGCTAATCACAGCCACAATGTCCCCTAACATAAACAGAGCAGATTTAACGCTGGAATGTTGAATAAATAACTTTGTGAAGAATTTCTTTGTATCGATACAGCATCGACTGATTTGTGAACGTTGTGTGAGTCTGGACATAGAGTAAGTAAGACAGAAGGGAATCATGAAATCTTATCTCACGTTAAGTGTAATTTCATCATATGTCTGGCCATGCCACGAGACTAATAGCCTATGGTCATAAAATAACATCTATGAAACGATTACGCCTCATCTTAAGTATTTTTCGAGCAGAGCATACCAACCCTCTAAACTATGCCTAAGGATCTTATTTATATGACTGTTTTTGTTTAAAAAAATGATTAATTTAGGCTGTTTAACCCAATTTATTTCTCACAATATTCATGAAAAACTAGCCTTGCTTATAAATACTTTTTAATTATAAAAATACATAACTAAAAAAAAAATATATTATAATTTAATGGTGCCGTGAGCTTGAGCCAAGACAGAGCAATAATAATATAACTCATTTTAGGGTACCTCAAAAGGAAAAAAGGAGCCCTTATAAATCACTTGGTTGTCCGTTTGTCTGTCTGTCTGTGCGTCTGTCAAGACACTTTTTAATAGGGACGCGTGGATGTATCAAGTTAAAATTAATATCAAATAAGTACTCAGGTTTACGGCCCCTTGTGGCTGTAAAAAAATCATAATTCTAAGTTAACGCAATCAAAAGTTATGGCCATTTTAATGCCTATTTCCATACTTTGCGCATGAAACTAATAGATGGCGCTGTATGACAGTAGCCGGATTGTTTTTGGGATTGGAAGCGTTTTGTTCAGGTATCTAGGTATAGAACCCTACATTATGCATACCCTTCTCCTATAATAATCTAATCTATGACAAATGCACGTGTATGTAGTATTAATAGCGTGTAGCGGTGCGGCTGTCGCGGAGTATCGCGTGTTTTCACTGCCCTTGGTCAATAATGCATTCTATATTATTTATATAGAGTTGTAGGTTTTATAGCTATATCATATTGTATTATAATTATTATTACAAAACCAGTTCTAGGTATAATATTGTTTTAATAAGAAGTAAAAGTATTTTTAAATTATTTATAAAAGGCGAGTTCAACTCAAACTGAACAATTTCTTTGTCGATGTTTCCTTCATTCAAACTTCATATAAGTCGGTTCACTAAAGAAACGAATCTAAAAGATCGCTAAAAATCATGTTTTCTCGCTTGAACACTAGTTAGAGCCTAGTGTGCAAGCGAGAGGACATGATTAGCGCCGCCACTTTAGATTCATCTCTTTAATGAACTGGCTTATAAATATTATATCGGCATATAAATTTGACTGCCTCGGTGGTGTATAGGGCGCATGCTCGACTGCCAAACTCGACTGAAAAAGGCGTGAATGTATGTTATGTATGTATGTTTATAAATTTGTCGCATAAGTTTATTATAATATAAAAGAAATAGGAGAATACGACACATTAATAAGCTTAAAAAAAAATTTAAGGCACAAATTAATTCTGGTAACTAAATTTCATTAGACTAAAATGTATGGAAAACAAGGGGAAAATATTAGAGTATGTAACAGGGCCTATCGCCATTAAAAACAATAAGTTGAAGTTTAAGAAAACCTTTGAAATTACGCACAGAAAAGCTATATTTTTAATAACAATTTTATTGTGGACCTTTTGCCAACTGCAATGTTTGCCACGATTAAATGAATATTTGAGATTTTATTTGGACAGACGAGTTAGACTACCATAGCTGCCCAGAGGAAGAAATGAAATGAGCAGAGGGAAGAAAGCGTTTGCCATGCAGTGGGACATTACAGGGTAATAAACTACATTAATATTACAAACACATTTTCTCAAAACAGGTGAGCGACTTAACTTACAACAATGCGAATGTTACAATGTTTTATAAACATGTCAATCATAAAACATTTATCGTAAACATGTTACTGTCAAACATTTGGTGTAACAGGTGTTTTCGCATTACATTCCAATAACTTTTTTGTAGTGGTAGGCCTCTTTTGCAGGGGGCCGCCTGGGGAAGTACCACACCTTTGCCAGTTATTCATCCGCCAAGCAGTAATGTGCAAACATTACTGTGTTCCGGTATGAAGGGCAATGTTACCAGCGAAATTACTGGGCATGATGAGATTCAACAACTCATATCTCAGGGTGACAGGCGCAGTGCAGTGCCGCGCAGAATTTTGAATTTTTGAACACTGGGTAGCACTGTGTCTGATATGGGCAATCATGATGCTTACCATCAGGCACCTGATTTGCTCGTCTTGTCACTCACTATCATAAAAAAAAAAAAACTTTCGGCCAGTCAGTTCACAAATGCGGTTGTTAGTCAGTCAATAAGATTTTTTTAGTTTACATAAATTGGTTCGCTGTAAACCAGTGTCAAATATTTCAAGTTTTGTACTTTAAACTGTATTAAAATATTGCTTTTACTTTATGTCATGCTTCAGAAAAAAAGGCGAACGAAATCTTCTAAAATAAAAAGTGAAGCACCATAGTAAGCCAGCTCGCTAATACAAACATGACGGCACACACATATGTGAATATGTGTGTGCTCCTCTCCTCTTTTTCTATGTTCATGAGTGTGAACTCATGAACATAGAAAAAGAGGTGTATGCATGCACACAAGCTGTTAGGAGTCAGCATAACTAGTTACTAATAATCGATGTTTTAGTACAATAATCCTTTCCGTCCACTCATGGTAGACCTCCCCAAACAAGTGTGCGAGCTGGCTTACTATGGTACTTCACTTTTTGTTTTAGAGAATTCCGTCTGTCTTTTTCTAGATCCATGCTTGAGTCATAGAAAAAAAATTGAAATAGTTGCTTTAGCATCTATTTGAGCTAACTTAGGTATTCCATCCACCACACCATCAGCCGGAAGACGTCCACTGCTGAACATAGGCCTCCCCATAGAACGCCATAAACTATTCATATGGGTGAAGTTGCCGTAATCACCACGCTTGTTGTGCGGCTTGGTGATCGCAGTAGTTGGAATACTTGGTGCCGGAGAGCGCTGTTGCTCACTCTCCGAATATGTGTCTCTGCCGAGTCTCACGGCTCCCACGGGATATGAAAGGGGGGGGGGCCCAGTTTATAGCCGGGAACTACACGGCTAGAATTAGACATTATATTATTGTTATATTATATTATCCAACATCCAACATAAAATCACGCATTTTTCGCATAGGGTGTACCCAGGACTCAGTCCCATAGTAGGTACACCTTCATTACGCCAGTATGTAATAGATCCCATGCGATAGGGGGCGAGCCTATTACCGTCTGGACACAGTTCCAGACTCCAGGCTATCATAGAATTAATGTCTAATGGAAAAATCCTATATCTAACACTTAGCCTGACCTGGGAATCGAACCTGGGACCTCATGATCGGTGAAGTTGCGCCCACTATGCCACCGAGGCAGCCCTCGTATTATATCATCGTATTAATTCAACTTATGCCAATATCCAAACTTTTAACGACCAACAGGAATCAAACTCATTCAAATATTAACTACCTATCACCAAGTTTCCCTGCCACGATGACCGTCTTGTAACTTGTAATGAGACAGCGAGACAGTGTTGCCATGATCGGCAAAAAAAGTAAATTGCGTTGTAAGAGCTAGTAATTAGTTTCACTTGTAACTTGGTAGGTAGTTTTATATCTGACGACGCGATTTTTATTGTTACTGTGATTATTCACGATTTAGTTTTCATTTCAGAGTTTTTTAAAAGAATTCTTGCTAATGTGAGTCACCAAAGTGTCAGTGCACTTTTTTTATACAATTAATATATTTTAAACTTGCAATGTTCGAATGTTTGTGTTTCTGTTTGTATAGGTACATATTTTATGTTAGTCTCAAATCTTACTACTGAATTTTTAAGCAGTTATCCCAATGAAGTTCAACTAAGTGATGTTGCAATGAAATTTATCGCTTTTTTTACTTATTATTATTTGTATACCTGATGTTTCAAATACTAGCGAATTACGTTAATTGTCCATGCAAATGAAAGCTGTGTTTTTTATATGTGTATAAAAAGCGTTTATTCCAAGTTCCACAAAGGTTGTCCTTAAAATTTAACTTATTCCTAGGGTTTGCCGACGCGAGACCGAAGTTAGGATAACGCGCGGCGGTCCAGTCGACGATTTTATGACGAAAGGCCTCGATGACAGTTGCGAATGTATTTTATTAAAAGTAGGTTGCATAACAACGCCATAGCGCGAGTGCAGACGTAACATCTCTCCCCCTAGATGAGACACTATTTGCTCATATCTAGCGCAAATGTGGCGGCTCTTTTTTCTCGGGTTGGCAGCTCTATATCTTCTTTGATCGGTGCGTCGGTAACGTGAATTTTCCTGGTACGACATCTCCGTAGATAGTATAATAGTCCAGAGGCGAAAAGGATTCCAATGACTACGACATAAAGTGGTATAGTCGTATGGTAGATAACATTGTCAGAGTTGGGCGGAATTTCGACATATTGCACAGGGGTCTCTCGTCCGATTTGGTGTTGAATGTTGTGCAAAGAGTCAAGATTCGTAGAAGTCAGGTGGTAAGTTGCTCCGAGTTTGCGAGAATCACTTATGCTTGCCGGTAGAGCGATGATTTCGACACCAATTCCGTTAACTTTGTCATCGATGTTTGCCAAAGTGAATTCCGGTGATTTTAACTTGCAAGATTTCGGTATCGTGGTGTAATAGCTGCCCTTTAGGAAATGATGTTTTTCTTGTCCGCAGGATAACTGAACTTTCGTGGGTTTCGGGAATGCCACGATGTAATGTTGACTGTCTAGCTCCACTAGAGCCTCCTTGTTCAGAGAGACAGGCGTGACTTGGCACGTTTCATCTATCTCCTGTGAATGGATTAGTTTGTCTATGCAGTCAGGATCTGTTCTGATTTGATGTCCTAGACGTGGCTCGCAGATACGCACGCTGTCGACCTTCGGGCATTCAGCCTCTATGTACACGTATTCTTTGGAATTTGAAGCTATGTAGGGGTAAGGAGAAAGAATGACCAGATTTTTTTTATTTGGAACAGGACTGAGTCGGAAGAGGTCAAATGTTAGTTTGAGGGTTATGGGAAATTTTTGGACAACCACAATTTTCTTATCAGAATAATAGGTTCCTAAGCTAATTATATCATAGTAATATCTAATGTCTAAATTCAAAATCTCATCAGGGTTATATATTTTCCTCAATTTGCTTAACATTAGTTTTAAATCTAAGATGGATGAAATAGAGTGGTGCAATGATCTAGTGCGGCTAAATGCTAAAATGTTCTCTATTCTAATAATTTCATCGCACAACTCATCGAGATTATCATTAAGTATAACAAAGAGTTGCGCAAATTGGGAGAATCTTAATACACGCTCTCTGTCCGATATCGTCACGTTTAAGACGTAGGCGAGAGCCCTATCTAGTTTATGCTGATTTAGAGTTAAATTGCTTAGTAAGTACCTGATTTTGTTAAACCGAAAATTCTTAAGAAATATGTAAGTTTAGATTGTGCGTCAAAAATTTTAATGTATTTTCGAAACATAAGGCTCGGCTAGGCTCTTAAGTTGGATCTCTTGAGCTTGTATAAATTAGAATCCTGCCCTTGACGTTGCCGCTTCAGTTGATTTTTCGCCACGGGTCCTCTTTTCCTAGATCTTTTCCTTTTTTTTTTTTTTTTTTTTTTTTTTTTTTTTTTTTTTTTTATGATAGTGAGTAACAAGACGAGCAAATCAGGTGCCTGATGGTAAACATCATGATTGCCCATATCAGACACAGTGCCCCCCAGTGTTTTAAAATTTAAAATTCTGCGCGGCACTGCACTGCGCCTGTCACCCTGAGATATGAGTTGGTGAATCTCATCATGCCCAGTAATTTCGCTGGAAACATTGCCCTTCATACCGGAACACAGTAATGTTTGCACATTACTGCTTGGCGGATGAATAACTGGCAAAGGTGTGGTACTTCCCCAGGCGGCCCCCTGCAAAAGAGGCCTACCACTACAACCACTACTCCTAGTGTATATGTGAACCGGTAGGTTAGTGACGACATTGTCTTGTGTAAAACAAGGGGCTAACTTTTGTCTGTCAGCTGCTGGATTTCGTATGAATGTTTCGTCATGGGGTAAGTAATAAATTACAGGTTCTAGGTCACTTATATGGACAGTGTTTGTTGGGGACCTACACAACATTCGAATCTTATGGGCAGATAAGCTAGATGAGGAATGATTAGCCTCTCCGTCGCCAGATGATGCAGTTGCGGTTGATGACGGGATGCCTGGGGTGTTCAAGGTCTCGTTTGCAGCACCCGTAAGTTTGTTTAAAATTCCATTTAAATCTGCTAGATTAGACAATTCAAAGCCCGGATTTGGATTGACATAGGTAAGTACTAGTTGATCGCACATATTCAAAAATCTAATGAGATTATTTGGATTCCCATCAAATTCAGGTACTAATTTTAAAGTCCTAACTATCTTATTAATTAAATCTTCACAATTATTATTAGTTGCCATAATTTCTGATTCTTCTAAAATACTATCTTCTAAATCTAAGTTTCTTAAAGCGTCTCTTAGCGCGATGCGAGAGATCTGCCGTTGGGGTACGATACCCCTAGAAAATCGTGGGTGGAAAATTTTGCAATGTTAATAGGACACGGGAAAGAAAGGAAATAGCTTTCAACTTCCTTAGAAAATTGTGCAACTCACATTAACATTGCAGCGGCAGCGGTGAGGTGACTCATCGAAGTTTGGATGCTCCCCGCGGTTCCGCCTTGGCAGCTACACTTGCATAGACCACTTGTAGGTTCGGTTGAAGTGTCCCCAGCACGCACAAAAGTTTCTCGATGAATACTTTTCACTTGCACTGCACTGAGTCCAAATCAAACACTGCGACTGCGCCAATTACGTTAATTGTCCATGCAAATGAAAGCTGTGTTTTTTATATGTGTATAAAAAGCGTTTATTCCAAGTTCCACAAAGGTTGTCCTTAAAATTTAACTTATTCCTAGGGTTTGCCGACGCGAGACCGAAGTTAGGATAACGCGCGGCGGTCCAGTCGACGATTTTATGACGAAAGGCCTCGATGACAGTTGCGAATGTATTTTATTAAAAGTAGGTTGCATAACAACGCCATGGCGCGAGTGCAGACGTAACAAGCGTCTAATCTAATCTGTTATTAAATTAATCAGTACAAAGACGACAAAGATGCTTGGAAACTTCTGCATAGCCACCACGCGGCAACGACACAAACAAACGAATGTAGCCAAATAAAATATCGTGAAGCTATCAATCGAAAATATTAAGCCCTAGAAGTTTCTTGTGCATTCTTAATGTAGAAGGTATCTTTCCGAACGCATTTATCTTCATTGACGTATAAATAAAGAGTCAGATCGTGACCAATTTGAATAAATCTTTTTGAGTTTAATTTTGAATCAAATCTTAAAGATATTTGCCTGGAAACTTCTGCATAGCCTTCAAACCTTCAAAGAAAACGAATGTAACCAAACCAAATATTGTGAAACTATCTGTTGAAAAAATTAAGCCCTACAAGTTTCTTGTGCGTTCTTCTTGTAGAGTTATCTTTCCCAACGCACGGTAGACTCAGTACTGTTTATCTTCATTGACGTGCAAAAGTGTCAGATTATGACCTATTTGAATAAATCTGTTTGAGTTTGATTTAATTTTTTGATCGTATGGTGTAAAATTCAATTAATGTCTAACAACAGGTTGTGGTCTATGATTTGAGGGATTCTCTTGTAAGTAATTAAAACTATTTTCTCTATCCGTGTGAAGATATTTTATAATTATCAAAGTTCCATTGAAAATGTTCCAGCTCAATTAAGATTGTTTACTGACTTTTCAATAGTATGCATATAAATGCGAAAGTTTGTGAGGATGGATGGATGGATGGATATCTGTTACTCTCTAACACCAAAACCGATTGGGCTCAAATTCGGTATGAAGATATGATAGTTTAGACCCTAAAATTTTATTCCGATTTTCCCACGGGAACGAAGACTACTCGGGTAAAACCGCGGGGCGCAGCTAGTTTTAACTATGTTAATGACGTCCCGGGTTCGCTCCCCAGGTCAGGCAAAAAGTGTTATTGGATTTTTTGTTAAGGATTTTCTCGATGACAGCTTGGATTCTGGCATTGTGGCATTGTGCCCGGTAGATGGCAATAGGCTCGCTTCTTATTACATGGGACTTAAAAATATTACTGGCTAAGGTGTACTGAAACTGTATACAGGACTGAATCGTGGGTACGCCCCTGCCAGACACCCGTCACTTCATACAATCGTCCGCGCGCAATAATATATAATAAGTGTACACTCGTCAGTGCGTAAGTAGGAACATAAAGTCGGCTACGAAGCCCCTGCGGTAACGCAATACTAATATACTATATTATACTAATTTGTGGGGGGCGACTGCCTCGGTGGCATAGTGGGCTCATGCTCGACTGCCAATCAAGAGGTTCCGGGTTCGATCCCCAGGTCAGGCAGTGTTAAATATTGGATTTTTCCATTAGGAATTATCTCAATATCTGCCTGGAGTCTGGAACTGTGCCCGGTAGATGGCAATAGGCTCGCCCCCTATTACATGGGACCAATAACAAACTGGCGAAATGTGGGTGTATCTACTATGGCACTGAGTCCTGGGTACACCTCTGCCTACCCCTTCGGGAAAAAGGCGTGAATGTATGTTATGTATGTGGGGGGCGACTCGACCGCTCATACAAAGTACAGTCGGTTGAAAATGTGGTGTAAGGTAAGTTTTTTATATTGTAGGTACTGAGATTTGAGATTCTATAATAAAAGTTGGATTAGTTAGAAGGATATACGGTTACCGGATACCTAGTACAAACAGGTAATGAATAGTTGGCCAATCAGGCGCCGTGGTTTGCAGGCTAGGGTTGCCGCTCATTACTAGGGACTAGGGCTGTCATCTTGCTATCGGCTCGAGTTACTACTGATTATACTAGAGCTGTCATATTTCATCTTGCCATTGTCCTTAGAGAATAAAGATTATAAAGGGTTACTTATAATTTAGAACAACTTTCGCTATGGTGTTAACTCTGCAAAAATTGCGAAATATAAAATCAACTGTTATGTACTTTGAAGTACCACACCTTTGCCAGTTATTCATCCGCCAAGCAGTAATGTGCAAACAATACTGTGTTCCGGTTAAGGGCAATGTTACCAGCGAAATTACTGGGCTTTCAAGAATTTATCTTTCAGGGTGACAGGCGAAGTGCAGTGCCGCGCAGAATTTTAAAACGCTGGTTGACACTGTGTATGATATTATGGGCAATTATGATGCTTACCATCAGGCGCCTGATTTGCTCGTCTTGTCACTCATTATTATAAAAAAACCCTGTTTAGGGTTCCTTATTACCAGTAATGAAAAACCCTTTATAGTTAAAAACTATTACATACATACAATGACGCCTTTTTCCCGAAGGGGTAGGCAGAGGTTTACCCAGGACTCAGTCCCATAGTAGATACACCCACATTTCGCCAGTATGTTATTGGTCCCATGTAATAGGGGGCGAGTCTATTGTCATCTACCGGGCACAGTTCCAGACTACAGACCGTCACTAAAATAATTCTTTAACTTTAAATAACACTTTGTCTCACCTGGGGATCGATCCCGGGACCTCATGATCGATAGTGGAGCTTGCGCTCACTACACCCCCTAGGCAGTATAAAAAAAACATCAAAAAAACTCAATAAAATACAAACTTTAAAACGAATTTACTTTAGAAACGATAAAACACATTTCTCTTGAAATATAATATCTTAGCGATTTCTTCGACAACATTACAATGGCAAGTGTTAGTGATAACATATCGAACGATTCTGTGTTATAGTCTAAGAGCCGAATGTCTGATCTACTTACTTCATTTTATTTTGTTAAGGTGATTCGTCTTCCATACAAAATTAAAGTATACTAAATACTAAATAGGGACTAATTTTCTACTAAATTGTTTGTGGTTGGCAATCCTTACGGTTTCTTCGTATTTATGAAAATTTTAAACAAGTAGTTTTTAGGTTATGTTAAGGTTTTTTTTTATATATCAAAAAACCATACAGTTTTCTTTAACAAAATATGTTTTCGCGCAAATAAAGGCCAGATCCAGAGCCAACCACTAACAATTGAGTGGAAAGTGGTTCTCTATTTCTTCGTACATGTGTATTTTCATTTTGTATGGAAGACGAATCACCTAAACGATCAAAGTGAAATTAAATAAACCCTAGATGATCAAATCTTGTTGGCGCCGCCTAGTCCGTTCGCAAGGTTCAAACAAACTAGGTTATGTTAAGGTTTTTTTTTTTATATATCAAAAAACCATACAGTTTTCTTTAACAAAATATGTTTTCGCGCAAATAAAGGCCAGATCCAGAGCCAACTACAAACAATTGAGTGGAAAATGGTTCTCTATTTCTTCGTACTTGTGTATTTTCATTTTGTATGGAAGACGAATCACCTAAACGATCAAAGTGAAATTAAATAAACCCTAGATGATCAAATCTTGTTGGCGCAGCCTAGTCCGTTCGCAAGGTTCAAACAAACTTGGTTTGATGGTACAATATCAAAATGTTATGTTTCTTATATGTATTAAAAAAAGAAAAAAAAAAGAAGGTTTATTCAATGACGTTGAATTGCTTTCTTATTGGATTTTATATTATGAATTTTCTTAATGACAGCATGAAGTCGCAATTGCAGTATGCGCGGTCTATGCGCGGTAGATGGCAATAGGCTCGCCATTCATTACATGGGACTTCAAGAAGTACTGGCATCTTAAAATGAACAGACTTCTGCCATGAATAATACCTAGGTAAAATTGTTAGGATTAGAAATATGACACCAGAGGAGATAAATGACAGAGACCGCTATCTCTTGGAATAGCGCTATCATTTTTCAATTCAAGGCAAGTGCGCGTGGTAAAGAAAACCTTATTGTGACTTGTTAATAATAATGATAGGTTCAAACTTCATTAAAATTGTAACGTTGCCAGTTAAATTCAGAGAGAGAAAAGCTTTTTCTATTCCCGACTCTGGATTACAAATGTAATGACATTTGTAATCCAGAGTCGGGAACATTTTTATTTTTTAACCCTTCCTCTGGTGTAGCGCAAATTGAAAACGGGTCTAAACAAATTGTTTTATACAAGTCACGATCAGATTACAGGTGCATGGGGTAAAGTGACCGTGGTTTTGTAAATTTGTAGGATTCATTTCTCAGAAAAAAAATATGGTCCATTTAATTAAATAATTTAATGTACACAGAATACCAACGATAATAATATGTAATGGAGACAGTAGCTTTTCTGTCTCTGAGATTTAGTATTTAGTTGTTGTCCTTATCAATTAGAACAATTACAGAGCTAACTCTAAACTACGACAGTTATGTCCTGAGAGGGGTAAATTCGCTCCTACTTGCCATCAATCGTGCCATAAATCCAAACTATTGTTGAGAAAATTTGGTCCCACAAAATAAATAATCGTGGTCACATTCTACACAGGATTACCAGCCAGCGGTCTGCGAGCATTGAAGCCCTGGTATTGGCCGCACGGATTTTGTTATTGGGATGGGATGAACTGAACTTTTTGCGGGTCAACTTGGCACGTTTAACTGTGTTTTTGGTTTGTACTCTCGTTTTGATAAAATTTGATTTTGGTTCAAAACTTATATCATGATTTTTATTTATAAAGTTTTATATTTTAGATTTGTCTCTGTGGCTCCTGTGCTCCTTTTGTTGAAATAAATATATTTCATTTTAATTCAGGTTTTAATTACCTATTGAATCTTTATCATTAAACATTGAATAGTTTCAATATAAAATTATTAATATTTGAAATTTTCTCATAAAAGGAATTCTATATTATTTTATTTCAATTAGTTATTATAAAAAGCTTAGGATGCTTTAAATTTAATGAAATAATAAATATTAATAATAAAATAATATTGAGATATCAATTCTTAATAATGTATGTGACTGCACCTCACCATATTTCTGTAAAGTTTTCTTTTTTTTTTGTAGCCCCAGGATTAATAATATAATTAGGTTATTAATGCTCGTACAAAATATTGTATTAAATAATAAAATTTAGCAGCTGTCTCCTAAACCATAGAATCTAACGCTCGAGCGCTGCACTTGTCATAAGAACTCGCTCGACACTCGACAGAACGAGACAAGTCACGTGGAAACCAGAGCTCTTCGACTATAATAGACATATCACGGACTTGTTATTTCCTTAAGCCCGTCACACACGTAGCTATAATATATATTAATATACCGAGCTGTAATATTAATATTATAGCAAGCTACCACACACGGAGGCGATGCTATAATATAATATATTTAGCCTTCATTCCATTAATGGTCGGCCTAGCGTTTGGACGTGTTTTGTATTAGAGGGTGTTCCGATTATTAATTAAGTAATTATGAATTCAACAAGTACATTCTTAATGGATTTAATTGACAGTTCTTACTTCAGACAGAGGACGATTCCACTGCTACTTTGGATATGTTAGTTGCCCTGTCGGGCACAAAAACTAAAACCAAATGGATTGAATCGCATATAAAGAATAAACAAACTCGTGGTGAATTCAATTTGTATCGTGACTTATCCTCAAAAAAATTCACTCAATATTAGATTAGCGGGTAGACGTGCGCTCGAACACGTTAGAACATGCTGTACCTACTTTAAAAATATGTCGAAATATACCTTGCTATACCTTAATATATATTAATATGCAATAATATATATTACGGTATATGTTGGTGACGTCATAGAAATATATATTATAGCTGCGTGTGCGGTCAGTCGGATATTTATATAGAAAATATATCTTAATATGCCTTGCTATGATTTATATTAATATATATTAGAGCTACGTGTGTGACGGGCTTTATATTCTTATATTATAGAATTTGGAATTTATGCATTTATTATAATGACTAGTGGCCCGCCCCGGCTTCGCACGGGTAGCAGAAGTAGGTATAGTGAACGTTTTAACAGGAGTAAATTTGTGATACATTGTATTTTTATAGGTATAACTCTAATGGTTTACGCAGCGCACGCAAATTAATGACTATTTCTGTTACAGTGACCAAACCTTAACAGATGGAAACATTTTCCGAGGCCTATTTTGATAATATAGAAGTACTACAAACCCCTAGTACATTATTTCTACCACCATTAATTTTCATACCGCATAAAAATAATGACTTCTTTGATTATTGTGACTAAACCAAAACAGACGGATATAATGTCCGTGGACTATTTTTTGTAGATAGTGATAATTACTACAAACCCCTAGCCCTAGAACATTACTTTATTTTACCATGAATAGTTTTCATCGCATGCATATAATGATTGTTCGATAATTGTGACTAAACCAAAATAGATGAATATAATGTCCGTTCACTATTTTGTAGATATTGGTAAATACTACAAACCCCTAGTACATTACTTTATTCTACCACCAATAGATTATTTCCCAGCGCATGAAAGTTAATGACTGCTTCGATTATTGTGACTAAACCAAATTGATGGATATAAATTCCGTAGACTATTTTGTAGATATTGATAAGTCCTACAAACCCCTAGTACATTATTTTAATCTACCATCAATACTTTTCACACCGCATGCATATAATGACTGTTCGATAATTGTGATGTATGTTTATGTATGTTTTATGTCACTCACACTGAATTAAGCTCTCCATAAGTAAAAGATTTTTTAAATCGGTCCAGTAGTTTCGGAGTCTATCCGTTGAAAATAAAAAACAAAGTTTCTCACTTTATACTTTATGATATTGGTAATAGATTGAATAATCTGGAGACATATAAGGATTACGGAAACAGTGAAAACAGTAAGAAGAGCATTCATAATTCGATGTTGTTGCAACCCAGTTAAAGAGTTATGATAAAGAGAAGCGAAGTCATAAGCGCGTTTTAATTATTTACAGAACGCCATCTTAATAGATGGCTTTGCAATGTTGAAACTAAATTACCTAAAAATGTTGCTTTAGGGTAGTTATGTCTTGCAAGAAAATATTGAAATTTTTCTGTAGCGCCATCTAGCAAGCATTGTTGGAACTGAAAATATTCATAACAAACTTTAAAACTGTATTTTTCCACAAAATGGCTGAAATTTTTGAAAACGCTGAAACACGTGTTTAATTATTTTCATTTTAGAATGTTTCTACAAAATTTGAAATTAATCGGCTGAAAAATGAAGTCTACTCCATACAAATTTACAACCCCTATTTAATACACTTAGGGGTAAAATTTTGAAAAATCCTTTCTTATTACTTGTCTAGACTGTAAAAATAATCTATTGTCTAAATTTCATAATCATCGTTCCAGTAGTTTTGGCTCTGGGTTGATGAGTCAGTCAGTCAGTCAGTCAGTGAATCACTTTCTCTCTTTATATAATAGTATAGATTGTCATTCGCGTCCAATATAATAATGCGTTTAGAGCGGCTGCCATGGATTGTTTCACGCATGCATGAGAAAGCGTGCTGCCTCCCTGGTGCGCAGAGTGCGGGGCAGCTCCAACACCGTCCTGGCAATGATCGCAGCATGGCTGGACTGCCCGTTCATTAGACATTATGTTGCCGTGCCTATGCCGGTTAGAAAATGAGTTCCTTGAGAATTAGAAATTAGAAATTGAAACATGCATGAGCATGTCTGTTTGATCTGTGTCTGGGTGTTATAAGCGTATATAAGTATGTATATCAGTCATCTAGTTACCAAAGTACAGGCTTTTCTTAGCCTAGTTTGGGACCAGATGACCGTGTGTGGAACTTGTCACATATTATTTATTATATATATTATCTCTTTATTTATTTATTATCATACATTTTTTTTACAATTTTCTTATATTATATTATATTATTATAACGTCTTATTATTTTACTTAATATATATTATATATATTACGGGTGAACCGACGATGGGACTAAGTCCTGGGTACACCTCTGCCTACACCTTCGGGAAAAAGGCGTGTTTGTATGTCTAGTTATCTACTTTTAAGGAATTTTCAGTACCTAGCTTTTAATGTAGTCGCTAAGAGTGTAATCGAGCAAATCACTATACTATTTTCACATCATCTGACCACATTGAAAGCCACAAAGTATAATAATACGATCTCCATTGTAAACTCTTCACCACTCGTCCTTTTTCCCCATAAACCATTTCTGGGAGCAATCCCGCACCATGCCATATGGTGGCAGCATGGTGGTCGATGGTGGACGTAAATCATAAGCTTTCTACGAAACGCCGACACGATAAAAATTATATTGCGCATGAGTCGTTTGAGACGAAAATCGGTGCGGTGCGGGTGGTAGCGATTAGCGATTTTAAATAAGCTTTATGCCTTTAACAAGATTGACGCTTTTTTTGAAAGGTGTGATTTTCCATACAAAATGGATCTGGTGAATTTGACTTTTGGTTAATAATAATTTGAATTTATATTCTCAGAAAGGGTTACCCCAATTACACTGCTCGAGTCAATTCTAATGGGTTATGTGGAAAACCCACCCCTAAATAGCAATGTATCATTTATTTAAGAACACCACCGAAATAAACAGTCACTCAGCACACATTAAAAATTAAAAAAAAACACACATTATTTTAATAAAATAACTCATCACAATAATGTTGGTGAAACCCGCAGTCAAACGCACCCCGCCTTAAATAAATAGAAGGACGTCGTTTCCCACAGTGTTTTGATTCGGTTGAGTCATGACGGAACGATTGAAATGGTTATTGTGACGTTATTATTAATAAACTACTAATTTTAATAGAAGCTTCTTAATGTGGGTAAATAAGTAAGACTGAAAAAAAAGAGAAACATTAAAATATTTGTTAAAGCCTTTCCTGGTCGTTATCTGTCGCCTAATTTAGAATTAGTTTTCTTATATTATTGTAATGTATGGCTTTATTTAAAGCAATATTAGTTTGTTGCCGTCGCCTGAGAGCTCAACCGCATATATTTGACACATGGATGTCGCAGACTGCGCGATCCGGTCTTTTACGCCCCATACGTGCCAACTGTGGAATGATCTCCTACAGGAAGACCGCATCTTCCTGTTGAACTACAACATGAGGCTCTTCATGAAGAGAGTGAATAGAGTATTGGTCGGGTCAGCAACATACTGGCAATACCCCTGGTGTTGCAGATATCCATAGGCGGCGGTAACCGCGACCCATCAGGCACACCGTCTGCTTGTGCTGCCACCTATTGCATAAAAAAATTTCTTTGTTGTATTAATATCAGGTTCACGTAAATAAAAATATATGCTGAAAGTGTCTTAAAGTATTTTTTTTATGGTAGTGAGTGACAAGACGAACAAATCAGGTGCCTGATGGTAAGCATCATGATTGCCCATATCAGACACAGTGCCACCCAGTGTTTTAAAATTTTAAATTCTGCGCGGCACTGCACTGCGCCTGTCGCCCTGAGATATTGGTTGTTGAAACTCGTCATGCCCAGTAATTTCGCTAGTAACATTGCCCTTCAGACCGGAACACAGTAATATTTGCACATTTATGCTTGGCGGACTACAAATGTGAAATGACGACAATGTTCAATACCTAAAACTATGTCCAAGGTGTTCCACACGGTACCGGTAACCTTTCTTAAATCCCAAGTTTTCATAAAATATGTATCCTGTCACATATAAACAAATTTTATCTACGATATTATAATTTAAAAGAAATCATAACACATATTATTCGTGTAATATTTTAAGATGTCACACAGTTCTCTGAAAATGTTTCACCTCCCGTACTTTATTTATTTTAGTAAAATAGTTTCTGCATGAGAGGAATTTGGCTAATCCAAGTCAGTATAATTTATACATAAATTTACTTGCTCCGCGGTGTCCTCCGCCGAAAATTAGTTATTTTGTACCCTAGTCTAATCGGTGAATAAGTTACAAACATACCCACGTACAACATACCCCTAAACTTAAGGGGAAGATCTACAAGACCTGTCGTATTGTATGAATTAAAAGGCTACGAAGACGGTGGATGAAAGGAGAATACATGCGGCAGAGATGTGAATGTTGAGATGGATGTGTGGAGTCACAAGAATGTATAAAATTAGAAATGAGTACCGTAAGGGAAAGTCTGAAAGTTACACCAGTGACTGAGAAATTAAAGAGTGAAAGACTGGCTAGTCTACAACAATTGCAAACAGGCAATTGTCATTTCCGCCGAGGCATAGTGCTTTTCTCAAACTAATGCAGGGAAATAAAATATACTTTCTTTTGACATCGCTGGGAGCAGGTTTTCCATTGTCAATTTGGCTTCTAATCTTAAATCTGGTGGAGTACAATTAATCTCCATTTCACTTTCTGGACCGTCGGAACTCATTTTATTTATAAAATTTATATAAAAGTATGTAAATAACAAATAAAGACGAATTTTCAGCTTTGCCGCCAATTTTCTATTTCTCATCTGTGCCGAAAGACAAACGCATTTATGGCTATACAGCCACGTGAACGCAATTTGTACTAATCAAAGAGACTTACTTTGGTATGCCAAGATTGATAAAAGAGATCCAATCAAAGAGTATTTAATAAGTCCAGCACGCCGTTTCATACAACAGTGCTGAAGTGATGTAACGTTCCAAATTCAAAAACCGCTCCAGCAAAGGATTTGATTTTCTATGTGGAAATTCGATACTTCGCGTGTCCTTTTTTCGAAAATAATGACAATATTTCCATGCATGTTTGAGAAAAATACAATGTCGTATAAGATTTCATATAAGATATATTATTACGTAGATGCGTTCCTTCTATAGAAGGAACGCATCTACGTAATAATATCGTGTGTATACACACGACATAAAATATCGCACCCAAACATCAAAAAGGTGTAGACAAAACTGTATAACTCTAAATATTCGCTTTGAATTATGATCACTTTTTACTTACGCGTAATGTTTTTAGTGAATTTACATTTTTACGACAGAGCGTGTGTCAAAGGTAATATTTATAACGTGAAATGTGCCAACAAATTATTTTATTTGTGAATGGGTGTAATCTTTCTTCAAAGCAGAAATATATTATGATGTATTTTATACAAAATAATAATATATAGTAGCCGCCGTACCGCTGGTCCAACCTTAGAGAATTATTAAAGAACGATGTCGCTAACGGTCTATTACGAGGTCGAAGATCTCTCAGATCCTTCAGATCTTTAAGCTTCTCTCTAAATAATCAAACAGATTGAACCATTAATAGAGCCCTAGAACACTCCCTTTCTGGGGTGCCAGGACAAGTCTGACTCCACGTATTCTGACAACGCGACTGCCCAAGACGAGGTTTCAGGTGCTCTTTATCTAGTCGCCCTAAACTTTGCGTCGAGCACCTCCTGAGCTTACCATTGCCTGTAAAGTTGTAAAGGCCATCTGAGGCCAAACACAGCATAGGTAATTAAGTAGTTAATTTTTTTTTCATGTATGGAAAGATTACATATGAGATTCGTAAATAAACTATTTTTAGTTTTTTTATTCGCTATAATTACAAAGTTATATCAAATTAAAAAAAAACATTTTTAATCCAGTACCGAAAACACGCGATAGTACCCAAACGAGTTCGTGACCAGTAGTGACGTCACAATGTGATAAAGTAACATACATAACTATAACATTGCTACGTCACATGAATGGCGCTCAATCGTGGCGCGTTAGATCAAGTAACTCTTAATGGAATTTTATCAATTTTGAATCGCTGATAATTAAAAAAAACATATATTTTAGTGATTTTTGAATAAGATGTTACATAATTTTCATTAAACTTGCAAAGTAAATTAAAAAATACGTTTTTTTTTTTTTCAATTCTCAATTAAGACAAAATTTACGTATATACGTAATTTTTTTTAGCGTTAAATGCTATTTTGAATGCTCCAAGATTTATTGTGAATTTGTGTAGATAACCAATTAAATATGAAAATATCAGTAAGTAAATACATCTCTTTCCACTTTATTCTGAAGCAAAACATAATAATAAGGATAACCATGAAGGCAGATCACACACGGACCGAATATCAAATCTGCGATCTAATGGAGCATTAAAAGACCTCCGCAAGCCAATACCTTCGTATCTTTAATAAAAAACGGACACCACTAAACCTTATTACTTACTGGTCGTTCACTACAGGATGTTCACTTAAACTCGTTGAAAAGCTATCACATTAATTTTTTAAAGTGTAATTTAATAAATTTTAGAACACTAAATTTTCTGATGCAGTGCGAGATAATCGCTAACCGGCTAATAACAGCCGTTTTACACATAACATTACTTCACGCCTTTTTCCCGAAGGGGTAAGCAGAGGACCCAGGATCTAGTCCCATAGTAGGTACACTCACACTCCTCCAGTTATATTTTTGTCTCATGACGAGCCTATTGCTATCAACCGGGCACAATTCCAGACTCCAAGCATTGATTTAAAGAAAAGGGGAGATAGGGTTCTCTCTCAGCGCTTACTCAACAACTGGCAAGTGAAATTTGAAACAACAGAGATAGAAAGACGTACCTAAGACCGAAGTGCGAACGAGACAACAATTAACTTTACTGACGTACGTGAACCTAATGGGAACTAATTTGAGCTTTTCATTTTCGAGAAGCCAGTACCTCATCTCCCCTTTTCTTAAATCAATAACTCCAAGCTGAGAAAAATTCTTATGAAAAAAATCAAAACAATATTTTCTGCCTGTCCGGGAATCAACACCGGAAGCTTACACAGTTCACAAGTAAGTCTAAATTAGGAAATTAAAAAGAAACCGTCCTCCTTTTCTTCTCCACACTTCATCATAAAACCTTGCTTACTATCTATTAGTAATATACGAGTATATTCATTTAGACAGTTCCAATGACGCTAAACACGACGTTATATATCACTACTAGTCCATTAGAATACTGCAGCATCCTTGTGTGTATGTCGAAGTCGTCTGGTTAAAATAGCCAGTTAATTGGACGCCTAGGCTGTTCATTAAGCGCCGGCATCCAATCAAATGGATCAACAAAAACTAGCCAAGTCACTGATCAAAACGTTTAACCAGACGGCGGAACGACGTGTAGTAATTTAGTTAAATCGGATATTAAAGAAAAAAAATTAATTAAAAAGGGTAGATCGGTTAGGTCGAGTAGATTAATAAAACCGACACAGAGCACCCCGACTTCACGTGGTCTTGTGGCTCACACCCTAGAGTATTTTTACAAAGTGCGGGAGCCAGAAGCTCAAGGGAGATCTTCGCTAGTAGGCGCTACGGTAATGTGGACAACCCATTAGTCAGTTTCAGGTCGCTAAGATTCTTACCTCTGACATAACCTAACGACTGCTCCCTACATATCTTATAGGAAACAGCCGGGACCTACAGTTTAACGTGCCACCCGAAACACGATAGCGCCCAGACGAAAAGACTGCACGGTGAGATTCGATCCAGGGACTCCGGATTAAAGCCGGGCATATTTCCGCTAGACCACGGACGCTACATGTATTAAAGGAACGTAGCCTTAGGAAATGACTTATTAGAAATACAAGAGTTTTTTAGCAGAGGGCCGCCTGGGGAAGTACCACACCTTTGCCAGTTATTCATCCGCCAAGCAGTAATGTGCAAACATTACTGCGTTCCGGTATGAAGGGCAATGTTACCAGCGAAATTACTGGGCATGATGAGATTCAACAAGTCATATCTCAGGCTTACAGGCGCAGTGCAGTGCCGCGCAGAATTTTTAATTTTAAAACACTGGGTGGCACTGTGTCTGATATGGGCAATCATGATGCTTACCATCAGGCACCTAAATAGCTCGTCTTGTCACTATCATAAAAAAAGAAGTCGTTAAAACTATTCAATAAACTAAATTGTAACAGCAAACACCCTGTACGAACAAAAGCCGGTGGCACACATGGCACGCGAGTTATAGCCGCGCAGTGTGCGCCCGGACTTAGCTCCAGTACTTTATTGTGAACCGTTAAATTTTACAACTGCGCATAATCTGCAACGGTAAGATTAGGGGCCGTGGATGCTGTATACATTGTCTTTGCAAGTATTGGAATCATACTTGGGGGGATAGAAACATAATAAGTATAATGTTATTGTCTTTACTCTGTTCGGTATAGCATGGTGCCTGTGATAGTAAGTATTGTCAATTTGTAGTGGTAGGCCTCTTTTGCAGGGGGCCGCCTGGGGAAGTACCGCACCTATGCCACAGTTATGCATCCGCCAAGCAGTAATAATATCTCAGGGTGACAGACGCAGTGTTTTCAATTTTAAAACACTGCGTGGCACTGTGTCTGATATGGGCAATCATGATGCTTACCATCAGGCACCTGATTTGCTCGGCTTGTCACTCACTATCATAAAAAAAATCATCATCATTCCAGCCGCAGGAAGTCCACTGCTGGACATAGGCCTCCCTCATAAGGGGGTCCTGCTAATAGTTGCCATGCTTGAAATAATCTAAGTACCTAGATATTTAAGAACTAGAATATATATAATAATGTATTCTCATAACTGTAATTGTACATACATTTACGCCTTTTTCCCGAAGGGGTAGGCAGAGGTGTATCCAGGACTCAGTCCCATAGTAGATACACCCACATTTCGCCAGTATGTTATTGGTCCCATGTTATAGGGGGCGAGCCTATTGCCATCTACCGGGCACAGTTCCAGACTCCAGGCAGTTATAGAGATAATTCCTAATGGAAAAATCCAATATTTATTAATCCACTATGCCTGACCTGGGGATCGAACCCGGGACCTCTTGATTGGCAGTCGAGCATGCGCCCACTACGCCACCGAGGCAGTCAACATTAATTGTACCTATTTTTATTATTATGATCATTGGCATGTAAAGTCATTTTAATCAATAAATATCTGCATCTACATCTTGGCAGGCGGTTAATTAAATTCAAAACTCTTGTATTTCTATTCATTTTGGTATTTAAATTTATAAATAAAATACGCACTTTACATGGGACGAAACGACGAAGGAGCAGGATGTAAAGACGCAAAAATCTTATTAAAATATTTAAATTTTAATAAAGGAAACATAATAATATAACACCTTTTTTATACATTTTACGTTTTAATTTTAAAAAATTCAGAATGCAGGCACCTTTCCGCCTGAGTTTACAGTTTACAGTTTTCTGTAGTTTTTGTGCAGTGAAGTTGGCAACACTGACCGTCAGTGCGCATTGTTGCCAGTAAAGTTAAAATTAAATGCACTTTAAGTATAGTCCATTGAGTTCGTAACGTATGTAGGAAACTAAGCTTTTCAACTGAGTTTTAGAGGTAAGTTCGTTTGAGCTAGTGATGCGTTATCTCTGTCACACATTTGCATATAAAAGACAAGGACAAAATAATGATCTACAATACGGTAAATAAAAGTCTGAGTTCACATTTTACAAACAGCTTTCAAAGATTCACTGCAGGTCGGTTACCAAAAGCTGGTGCGAACAACACATTGACGACAGTGTCTATAAACTCAAACTCAAAATAATGTTTTAAAACATAAAGACTTTAAACTTCAATAAATAATATAAATAACTATTAATTAATCTACCGTACGGTCGGAAATATATATACCTCTATAAAAACATAGATATATAAAGAAACTTGTATGCTGCGAGTTTTAAAATATTTGGTTTGGTTGTTTGCTTTTAAGGTGTCAGGTGGCTATGCAGAAGTTTCCAGGCATCTTTGTCCTCTATGTATTGGTTAACTTTATAATAAGCCTTTCCTAAAAAAGTCGATTATATATGGGTTTTGAATTTACCCTCTGAGAGCCCAGTACTTTTCGGAATTTATTATAGAAACGTACACAGTTCCCTGATAAAGACTTTTTATTTGTTTTAGATAAACTAATGCTAGGTTCAGCTAATTTATATTTATTCTTAGTAAATACTTATTTACAAGTCAATGTGTTGCACTTCCGCTGTATCTAGAACACTGTCTCTTACACGTGGAGAATGAAAGAGTTGGTTATTATTTTAGGTTTTCATTATTATTCATATTAATTAAAAATGCGTCAGTGTGAAGCCTTTGGTAATGACTATTATAAAGTCTTCGTGTCTGTCTATAGACAGAGTTTTTGTAACAGTTAAAGATTGCTGAACGATGCTTCATTGAAGCTAATTTTTTTATGATAGTGAGTGACAAGACGAGCAAATCAGGTATTGATGGTAAGTATCATGATTGCCCAAATCAGACACAGTGCCATCCAGTGTTTCATAATTTAAAATTCTGCGCGACACTGCACTACGCTTGTCACTCTGAGATATTAGTTGTTGAAACTCATCATGCCCTGTAATTCGCTGACCGCTTCAGACCGGAACACAGTAATGTTTGCACATTAATGTTTGGCGGATAAATAACTGGCAAAAGTGTGGTACTTCTCCAGGCAGGGGCCTGCAAAAGAGTACTACCACTACAAAAACATCCAACCATCATTGACCCATTGGCTCACTGATTTTTTATTTGCTATTACAGAGTGAAATTTGTTAATAACGCTAACTAATGACCAGTAACCAGGTGTACTGTATACAATGGAAAAAGGAATTAAGGTGCGAGCATGTGTGGTCCTACCAGGTCATAGATAGTCGTATGCTGTAGTCTGTAGCGCTAGCAGAAGGAGTAATTTATACAATTATTGTGACCCTTTGTCTACAGTGGAATAAAGATGACAGTAAGACTGATTCATTAATTCTACCTGATCCGGATCTATTGTTAGTATGTACAAGGCTACAAGCGGGGAGATTTTAAAGCTTTGACTTTGAGCTTTATCGTGTGCTCTGCTGGGAAGTGCTACTGCTCCGTGGCCGCTCGGCTGCCACTAGCGCCGCTATTTTTCACTCTGCAAACGCCCTGGTGTCTGCCGCGAGAGTATGAGACCGCAGGACCGCTGTCTACTACATTACTACTTTACTACCAATTTGATACGATAAAAGGTTTACCTTTTAAACCTTTTATCGTATCAAATTCCAACTCAGTCTATTTTAATCTTTCATATATATTGTAATGCTGTTCATCATATCAGCCGTTGGTAATCCTCTACTGAACATAGGCCCCATAAAGGGGGGTTTTGCCAATACTCGACACGCTTGGCAGGCGGGTTGTCGAGCGCAGTTCGATGGTTTTTTGCAGAGGACGCTGCTGCCCGTCCTCTGGATCTGTTAACCCTTAGCCGGCTCTTACGGCAACCGCGGGTAGAGAGGGTGGAGCACTATTCTAAAGCCGGTAATTCCACGGCTTGCTAATGCTGTTCATAAAGTCACAATTTTCGTTGAAATTTCCTTAATATATAATTCTCATTCAAAATAAATTTAAAATTTTACGGCGATCCAATAAGAATTATAATGATTTGAGATGTTTGAGATGTTAATTGTAGTTCGAGAATGATGTATTAATTGAATACATAATGGCGCGATGATCGATTCAATCGATTCTTTTTATAAATCAACAAATAATCGCTACGTTCTAAAATCAACTTATCAATCCTTCTACCTCGAATCTTCTATGTCATCTTTACGGCATATAATCGTACCATAACTAGTTAGACACGACGC
The DNA here is from genome assembly GCA_947063395.1 of Hemistola chrysoprasaria. Classification (NCBI taxonomy): domain Eukaryota; kingdom Metazoa; phylum Arthropoda; class Insecta; order Lepidoptera; family Geometridae; genus Hemistola; species Hemistola chrysoprasaria. Next base: position 13,066,503 of record OX346728.1, on the reverse strand, counting down.
GTAATGTGCACCAGACCTTCCATTAAACACATCTGACTGTGCTTAAATAATAATTGGGCCATATTAGCCGTCGGTTGCTTATAGTTTACCTGTTGTCTTGTACTACTTAAACAAAATTGCACACAGAAAGTCAGCTCTCTTCATGAGCAGTAATATAGCTACTTATTACTTATATAAATGAAAATCAGTACTCTACTCACTAGGGTTACCGCCGGTACTAGAGAGAACTCGAGCACACAGAATATGACCGTCTCGCTACTACAGGTCGATTAGCAAAAGCTGGTGCCTACATCTCTTTTTTTACGTTATAAACCGCGCCAAAGTAGATAACATTTTGTAAAGATTTAAACATAAACTGAAATTTAGTTCTTCTAATTGGTATAAAAGAACACTTTAACGCGTTAACGAAGCTAATGCTAATGAATATGGCTTGAGTTTGGAAAGATACGTCTACAAAAACAACGAACAAGAAACTTGTAGAGCATTCGTCTTTTCAGCAATAGGCAGTTCATTGCTGGACATAGGCCTCCCCCATAAGAGGGTTTCGCCAAATACTAGCCGCACTTAATAGGCGGGTTAGCGGGCGCAGTCTGATGTATTTTACTTGTTGAATTATTATTTGAAATTTTATTAGTATGAGTACTATTAACTTGCCAGCATTTGTTAATCGACCTGTAGTCATCAAATTTTAATATTAAACTTTTTGTCTCGTTGCAGCGCTTTCCTTCTGTATTGAGTATTTTGTGTAAAGCAGTTAGTGGGTACCAAGTTGTGGTCTGTTTTAACATTAGTTTATGTTCAGTACATGTTATGATAATGTTATATCTACTAAAGTAAGGCAGTCTTAGGTTTATGCTTTGTACATGAGTTGTAACACCTTTGACCTGGGACTCGATATTGTAATAAATGACACTAAATTAATTAAATTTAATTAATTAATTAATAAATAGGCTTTGGTGTCTTTCTCCAATGTTTTTTTCTTCAATAACTGCGGTAACTTTAAAATTGTAGGGCAACACAGTGCTAGTAAAAACAGTTTGCAGAGAGCGCTAGTGTGCGCCGGGTACGCCGACTTTGGCGTAGTTTTAGTTACCGCGTATGACAACGGTAATAATCTAAGCTTCGATATTTTTAAGGAAACCTTACAGTTTCTTCGTACAAAACCATACGGTTTTGTTTAATAAAATATGTTTTCGCGCAAATAAAGGCCAGATCCAGAGCCAGCCACAAACAATAGAGTGGGACATTATTCCCCATCTCTTCCTATCTGTGTATTTTCATTTTGTAAGGGTGACTTTAATATAAATCTCATATTATATTATTCTCAGGAAACAGTATCCTGGAATAATTATTATTCCTTAATTTATAATATTTTAATAGGCTCATGCAATAGGCTCGCTCCCTATTACATGGGACCAATAACATACTGGCGAAATGTGGGTGTATCTACTATGCGACTGTGTCCTGGGTACACCTCTGCCTACCCCTTCGGGAAAAAGGCGTGAATGTATGTATGTAGACAGCCTCGTTGGCCCAGATGGTAGTAACGCTGCTTTCTGTGCCGCAGGGCCCGGGTTCGATCCCCGGCCAGGTCAAACATTTGTGTGCATGAACATGTCTGTTTGATCTGTGTCTGGGTGTTATAAGCTTATATAAGTATGTATATCAGTCATCTGGTTACCATAGTACAGGCTTCTAGCCTAGTTTGGGACCAAATGACCGTGTGTGGAAGTTGACCCATATTATTATTATTATTATTTTTTTTATATGTTTTTTATAATATTTTAATTTTAACATTACGTAACAACAGTTAAGATACCCATATTCCTTGCGATATTAGTAGTAAAATAAGAAAACAAAGCTCACGAAATGCAAGAACAAACATAAATGCGCAACGACACGAAGGCAACGTAGAGTACCGCTATTGTTCTACGTCTGAAAGCCACACTGAAAAATACCATCTCGCGACACTCTTTTGATCTATAAAATTAAAGTTGTGCTTTTTGAACGGGACAAGTTATGGGCGGTAGCTATTTTATTTTATTACTAGTGTAATTCCTGCGACTTCGTTCACGTGGGAATTTACGGAATTTATTTCTTATTCCCTGTTTAAATAATAATTTAAATTCTAAACGTTGTACTGACCAAAAACACAGACCTTGACTTTTTCTTATCTACCCTGAGTGAGTTCCATAGAGTCGTGATGAAGTTCGTGGAAAGTTCATTTCTACGTTAGTTTTGGTTGAATATTTCTTTTTCTTTGTATAAAATGTGTGCCAATAAATTCATATAATAGTGTTATCTGAATAGTGTAGTAATATATATAATTAATAATTTATAATATTATGTAGAATAATAAATTGTATTAAGATAAATCTGGGGCTCTGGGTAACTGTAATGCGAATCCAGAGTCATGTTTAAATATAAAATAAATTAAAAAAATAGTAGAAACCTATGTGCAAAATTTCAGCTTTTTAGGTCCAAGTGCTGGGTCTGTCTGTTGATGATGAGAGTGTCAGTCAGTCAGTAATGACTTTGAAAGAAAGAAAAAAAGGAAAAATGCGTTTATTACTCAAATTAAATAACAAACTCGTAATTGCATCTAGTAAATTATATTGAAAATGTGGTTGTGGTGAATGGTATAGAGATATATTTAAGGTTAAACGTCACCCATACAAAATGATACAAAATGAAAATGGAATAGAATAGAATACTCATGACAATAATAAAATAAATATTATAATTATATTTTAGTCTTAAATAGAATACTCTTTATTATCACCAAAAAGAACATAATACATATTAAACTAAATACTATAAACATAATTCTTGGTTGACAATGGGTGGCCTTATCACTTAAAGCGATCTCCTCCAGGCAACAAGTCTTTGAAAATACACAGATATAAAAAAATAAGGAATCGTTTTCCAATCAATTTATTGTGGTTGGCTCTGGATCTGGCCTTTATTTGCACAAAAACATATTTTGTTAAAGAAAACCTTACAGTTTTTTTGTACCTTAGAGAATACAGGTTGTCTGATTTCCACCTCACTGCCCGCACCCAACAACTCTTATGGCAAGAGCCGGATAAGGGTTATAAGCAGTAGCGTCTTCTGCGCAAAACTATCAAACTTCGCTCGGCAACCCGCCTGCCAAGCGTGGCGAGTATTGGCAACATGGACATAGGCCTCCCCCATAAAGGAAGGAGTTCAACAGTGACGGTCCTACGGTTGAGATGAAGATGATTTGGGACAACTTTTCATACACGGTCTTCTGCAAACTGCGGTAACTCAAAGTGTACAGTCGAATGTATAATTCCTATATTCATATCAAACAGATATGTTCATATCCAAAGATGAATGAGCTGTCCGGGAATCGAATGCGCGACCTGTGATTTCAACAATATCCCAGACGTTGGCAGTCGTTGGAACATAATTTGTAGCGCGCATTGTCCAGCGGAAATATGCCCGGCTTTAAATCTGGAGTCCCTGGATCGAATCTCACCATGTGGACTTTTCGCCTGGGCGCTACCGTGTTTCGGATGGCACGTTAAACTGTAGGTCCCTATAGTTACCTATAAGATATGTAGGAGGCAGTCATTAGGTCATGTCGGAGACCTTGTAGGAATCTTGGCGACCTGAATGAAACTCTGACAATATGCGTTGTCCACATCATCATCATCATCATCATCATATCAGCCATAGGACGTCCACTGTTGAACATAGGCCTCCCCCTTAGATTTGCATCCAGTCCGGTTGTAAGCGGCCTGCATCCAGCGTGAATCTGCCGTACTTATCAGATCGTCTGTCCACATAACCCATATGAATTGACTCAAGCCAAAGACTCGAGCAGTGTGTAACCGTTCTGTTAGAGTATGAATTCAAATTATAATCTTTAGAACATATCAGTCATGCGCTATTACCGCTACCTCTTATATAATTGTACCACACACCAAAGACAGAGAGCAAAAATAGAATTTTCCCACAGTCGGTGGAAACCCACTCCGGCCCCAGCTCCGGCAGGCTTCAGTTTTGTTCATTCTGAAACAGAACTGCACAATACGACTCTTGATACGTTATGTAACTGTTTGTGTTTGTTTACTTTGTTACATTTTCTATTAAAAATCTCAAGGATTGTGACGCTCGGTCATATGTGTAGATTTTCATTAAGGTGCCATTCGGCGGCAGACCGCATTTGCTACACAAGTCACGACTGATATTTTAGTACTGTGCCAAAAATCATTAAACAGTGCACATCCTACTAATAATATGTAACATACTAGCTGTGTCACCCGGTTTCACCCACGTAGTCTTCGTTCCCGTAGGAATAATGGAATAAAAAGATGAAAGATACCGAATTTCAGCTCAATCCGCTCAGTAGTTTTTGTGTGAAATAGTAACAAACATCCATCCATTCATTATCACAAACTTTCACATTTATAATATAAGTAGGACTACCAGACATGATTTACAGTCACTGGGTACAGTCGGATGCAGAATGGCATCTATCCATATACTCGTATCATACCTGACAGCTAAACAAAAATCTGTTTTTGGCCATATTATATCCGTAAATTAAGTTTCTAAGAGGGTGGGTATTTGATTAATCATTTGCATTATTAATTACCTGATATACCATTTATGTATCTAATTTAAGGTAATATAACCAATAAATTCATTTTTGTTTAGCTGTGACGTATCACGCTTTTTTTTATGATAGTGAGTGACAAGACGAGCTAATCAGGTGCCTGATAGTAAGCATCATGATTGCCCATATCAGACACAGTGCCACCCAGTGTTTTGAAAATTCAAAATTCTGTGCGGCACTGCACTGCGCCTGTCACCTGAGATATGATTTGTTGAATCTCATCATGCCCAGTAATTTCGCTGGTTCACCTAACATTGCCCTTCAGACCGGAACACAGTCATGCTTGCACATTACTGCTTGGCGGATGAATAACTGGCAAAGGTGTGGTACTTCCCCAGGTGGCCCCCTGCAAAAGAGGCCTACCACTACAAAATGCTATATTATATAAGGTATAGGGCATGAAATGAAAGCTAAGTAAATTATTTATCGTTATACAAAACCTCACATAGGTACTTCAATGAAAAGGGTCCACATGACGAGATCCTATAACTCGTAATATACAGAACTATACCGAGCTGTCTTTTGTATCGGGCGTTAGTTAAAAATTCATGAAACCCCCGCTCTAATTTAAATTCCTCCTTTAACCCCCCAATTGACTGAAATAGCAATAATTTCCGACACAGCTATAAACTATAGCGTTATATTCTACTACAAAATAGATGAGGACAGAAGACCGGGCTCTGTATATCGAATATGGAGCTATCTCCAACCGAAACTAATTGTCTCTATAGACAAAAAAATTTTTAATTATAATTAAATACATACATAAAACAACAATTGAATACAGAACTGTGATAATATTTTATTCTACTGGCAATTGCGATAGGCTCCACCTAGTGCTGCACAGGACCGCTCTGCACTGCGCTAGTTTTCAGCCTATCGCATACTCGAACACCTAGTTCGTCGAGTATAAAAAAAAGGAAAAAAAAAGAGGTTTGTTCGATCTCTTTTATTTAAAATTCACGCCAAAACAACTCATTTAACACAGATTTGACGTGTAAATATGTCTTTTAAACTAAGATAACACAATATTCTATAGTGGGCAGGTCACATTGTACGCAGAACCGATAACCGCTGGGTAGTCGAGTTCTGGAGAGACCACGAGTAGGCAAACGTAGCGTAAGACGACGCCCTGTGACCAGAAGTGACGACCTGCGAAGGATAGCCGGTAGCAACTGGAATAGTAGAGCTGAGGATCGGGCTCAGTGGCGCAAATTAAGAGCAGCCTATGTTTAGCAGTGGACTAACACATGCTGATGATGACAATGACGAAATTATAACAAGACACTTCTAAGCATGTTAAACAGTAGGGCACATATTGTATTATAATATTTGCGTAACTTTACTAAAGTAGTTTTAAATTGACATTTGCATCACCCATTCCTGCATGACGCCAACCCTAGCAAGTAAATAATTTATAGCCAAAAATGTGCCGTCCTTCTGTTCTATTTTGTTTCATGATATCACTCTACCGTTCTCTACGTACCTAGAGCCAATTCGTAGTACACTAAATTGTAGAGTTCTCCGGTTCAGTTGTAAAATGTAACGCCTCGCCCGAGAGAGCCGATGTGCACTAACTTTTATATTTTCACTATGCGATAAATAACACGAAAATTTTAGTGTAACCAACTCGTGTATTGCTTATTAATTTCTACGTAGAGTTGGTTTTACTGGATAAGTTAATCTATTTATCAGGGTTAATGATATTTAAAACGACATTTGGAACAATTTTATCTCTATGCCTTTCACTCTAGTCAGCTCTTAATAAAAAAGTCTGGTGGATAAATTTTGCTATCGGCCATGGACCAAGTCTTTTCTTTAAAATAACAAATGTTTTCAGTTATTTTTATATATCTTTAATTGCATAGTTCTATAATTAAAGTTATAATGTTAAATATATAATGAATGAATGAATGAAAACTCTTTATTGCTTGCTACCACAATATAACAGAAAACAAATAAATCCCTAACAAATAAATAAATAAAAAATAACAAAAAAGAAAAACTTATCGCTCAAAGCGCTCAAAGCGATCTCTTCCAGGCAACCATGTAGGGAAAGGAAATACATATACTGAAGGGACGGTAATTTCAAACACATTATACATTAAAAATTAAAAAACAATGCCCTTTGTACAAACAGTTGAGCTATAAATTTTTATATTTATTATAAAATCCTAAATGGTTCACTGAACTGCAACGCAGAGCCCAAACCACTGATCCAGAGACGTGAAACTTGGAATGTAGGTTATTTTCGTTATCTGGACGTGTACTAAGAAAAGATTGATTTTTGAAAATATAATTCGTGCAAGCGAAGCCGTTTGTCTTACACTAAGCTACCGCTTAATGAAAGTATGTACAGTATGGTCATTGTTCACACATGTTCGTGAAGAAAACCAAAATGAAAAAGAAAACCGATTTATTAAATTAATAATTTTATTTGGTAGGTGAGGAAAGGTGACACCTATAAATAGGTAGGTATTGTACATGGTATATGGTGGGTAGGAACCCTTCATATCCCGGGTCCCGGTCCTTCACCCGGGTTCGATCCCCGGTCAGTTCAAACATTTGTGTGCATGAACAAGTCTGTTTGATCTGTGTCTGGGTGTTATAAGCTTATATAAGTATGTATATCAGTCATCTGGTTACCATAGTACAGGCTTCTAGCCTAGTTTTGGACCAGATGACCGTGTGTGGAAGTTGTCCCATATTATATGCTTGTTCCATTCGCATTAGACCAGATTATTTGTTACGGTAGTTACCTATCCAGTTTTCCTATAATCTGTGTACTCAATATAGCAAGTTACGTGCTTCATAATAGGTATTTGAGTAGTGTAACGTATTTACGTAACACGGTTCGTACAAGTTACGTTCTAACTTAGGTACCTGCTAAATTTTGTAGCAGTTTCTCTTGAAACCTAGGAGAAGTATTTGGGTTTTATAGAAGGAATATCAACTTTGTAATATCTTATATCTTTGAAACTATAAAATTATATTTAAAGGCGAGTTAGGAAAACTAACTTCAGATAACAAACTCAAACTCAAACAGCTTTATTCAAATAGGTCATAATCTGACACTTTTGTACGTCAATGAAGATAAACAGTACTGAGTCTACCGTGCGTTCGGAAAGATACCTCTACAAGAAGAACGCACAAGAAACTTGTAGGGCTTAATTTTTTCAACAGATAGTTTCACAATATTTGGTTTGCTTACATTCGTTTTCTTTGAAGGTGCCGCGAGGCGGCTATGCAGAAGTTTCCAAGCATCTTTGTCCTCTATGTACTGGTTGACTTTATAATAAGCCTTCTTTAGTAAAGTAGATTTAATATAGGTTTTGAATTTACCCTCTGAGAGCCCAGTTATCTCTTTGGGGATTTTATTATAGAAACGTACACTATTTCCTAAGAATGTATTTTTATTTGTTTTAGATTAGAACAGAACTATTCATTAATTCCTATAGGCATTAGGTAGGTCCACGATAGCTCAATTTGCAAAGTGCCTACCTCGTCGATTGGTGCGGAAGGTGCTGGTTTAATCCCGCTCGTGAGTGAAAGTATTCTTCCCATATTCATATAATATTCATTAAGATGTAAAGTCGGCTTTTGCCATTTATATTAATAACATCATTACATAACATCATGCCTTTTTTATGAAGGGGTAGGTAGAGGCGTACCCAGGACTCATTCCCATAGTAGGTACACCCTCACTTCGCCAGTTATTTAATCATCATCATCATCATCATCAGCCTGTGTTAGTCCACTGCTGGACACAATATTATGAGTATGCTAATTTGAGCCACTAAGCCCAAATGTTGTTATTTAATTCTATGTAATAAGGTGGAGAGTCTATTGCCATCTACCGGGCACAGTTCTAGACTCCAGGCTATCATGGAGGAAATTTCTAATGGATCCAATAGATAAATAAATAATACTTCTACCTGACATGGACATCGAGCCTGGGACCTCATGATTGCTGACCAAAGCCTAGCCAAGCTAACGAGGTGACATTTTGATTTCTGCAACTCTAGCGTAATATGGATTGAAATTTGTTATTTAAATTTTGTTTTATTATTTCTCTCGTCTATTTTCAAACTATTTTCATTTTTTACTGTAATTTTCTCTTTCCTTGCATGTGAAATTAATTACTAAAACTGTACGTTCCGGGAAAATCCTCCACCATGAAACGTCCTGAATTTAAAAATTTCCGTAGCATTCTCTTTATTTTAATTCACCGAAAAACTCACTTCAATATTAACCCTGTGAAAACTCTAATAAAGAATTATACAGCAAACGATGCACAAACGCGCAAAAACGCCACACGTTATTCAAAATTCATTTTTCATTTTAACCCGAATGCGAACCTTATGTCAACGAGATAAGGCATTGTCTATAAATTACCCGGTGTCTGGTTTCGCAAAGTTTTCTTTGGAAATATTTATTGTAAAATAGTTCTTATGACAGTGATGTTAGAGGTTAATGCAGGTGTCAGTGAAATGAGTTAGTTGTGAATAAAGATGAATGGTAGATTCGTTTTGTCTCTCAGTGGGTGGCAGTGAAAGACGGATGCTCTGTTTTGCTCGGCTCATACATCACATGCGCCGTTTTTAATTTTAAGACTTAGCCCTTAACAGGAAAGAGGACCTCTTAGCAGTTTGACACAATCCTATAGAAAATTTACTATCTCGAAGTTTTGTATTCCCCTGTTTCCTCCGAATACAGTAAACCTATTTGATATATTTATATCCTGATATTTTAAAGTTCAAGTAAAACATGTCCTTATCATTTAATTTTTGTTTAAAAATGTAGAGTTTATAACTACATTTTTTTGTAGTGAACGTCCAATCACGAAAGTAAAACTGGGATTTTTGGAAGTTCACTATGAAAGAACCAAGGGTTTATAAGGAAAATTAAAATGACAGGGACATGGGTTACTTCACTATATAAATATCAGGATATAAATTTATAGAATGGGTTTATAATATTCGGAGGAAACAGGGGAATACAAAACATCGATTCGGTAAATTTTTCATAGGATTGTGTCAATTGTCAATTGACAATTGTCAATTGCAAAATTTCTCTAGGCAAATGCATTCTGACGCTCATCAGACACTTTTTAAATTGCTTCCAATTAGTAATGACATAACCGCCTCGTTGGCTCAGATAGTAGTAAATCTGCTTTCTGTGCCGCAGGTCCCGAGTTCAATCCCCGGCCAAGTCAAATATTTGTGTGCACGAACATGTCTGTTTGATCTGTGTCTGTGTGTTATAAGCGCATATAAGTATATATATTAGTCATCTGGTTACCATAGTACAGGTTTTTAGCCTAGTTTGGGACCAGATCACCGTGTGTGGAAGTTGTCCCATATTATATTATTATTATTATAATACACGAATCAGGTTTATTAAGAGTTCTTAATTCTAAATTTAAACATATTTTCCATCACCAGCTTTTTTACTGGTCTATTTTAAAAAGCCCAACACACAACACAATAAAAAGCTTTCACCATACATGCATGTTTATAATGAATTCCTTTGAACCGTCTGTCTGTCTCATTAAGCCGTGACACAAGCACCCAAGCATTCGCTGCATGTACCAATTATATCGTGACGTCACAATATCGTGACGTCATAGTTCAACTGCAACTATATCTCATTAGTTGCGTTAGTTAGTTAATTTATATATATAAAGCTATAAGTAGAGTAAGTATAAATGGGACAACTTCCACACACGGTCATCTGGTCGCAAACTAGACAGAGCCTGTACTATGGTAACCAGAGGACTGATGTACATACTACTTTCTACTGTCCTACTTCCTACTTTTTTATATTTTTTTATGATTGTGAGTGAGTGACAAGACGAGCAAATCAGGTGCCTGATGGTAAGCATCATGATTGCCCATATCAGACACAGTGCCACCCAGTATCTTAAATTCAAAATTCTCGCGCGGCACTGCACTGAGCCTATCACCCCGAGATTGAATCTCGTCATGCCCAGTAATTCGCTGGTAACATTGCCTTTCAGACCGGAACACAGTAATGTTTGCACATTACTGCTTTGCGGATAACTGGGAAAGGTATGGTACTTCCCCAGTCAGCCCCCTGCAAAAGAGGCCTATCGCTACAATACTACTATCCTACTTCCTACTGTCCTACTTTCTAACCTACTAATATTATAAATGCGAAAGTTTGTGAGGAGGGATGGACGGATGGATGTTTGTTACCATTTCACGCCAAAACTAGTGAACCGATTGAGCTGAAAATCAGTATGTAGATATTTTAGACCCTGGAATAACACATAGGATACTTTAAATCCCAATATTCCCATGGGAACGAACTACAGCTAGTATTTATATACTCTTATAATACCCAACCACCGATCAAAGAGATGTACTCATAAGCACAAATGTTTGACCTGCCAGGGGATCGAACCCGTGTCCTGTCATTCGGTGGGCAGAGTTACTATCAACGGAGCCTACTGATCAGTCTAGCTTTTCCTCTTTGCTCTCACTTAAAACTAAATAAATAAAAAGTTCAAAATAATATGATTAATGATAAGTACCTGGATGACCGAGCTTTGCTCAGTATTTTTTTTAATAAAATGACATTTTCTAAAAATGATTCCTAGCTAGATCGATTTATCGCCCCCGAAACCCCCTATATACTAAATTTTATGAAAATCGTTGGAGCCGATTCCGAGATTCCAATTATATATATATAATTGGAATATATATATATAGAGAACAGAGATGTTCATGCACGCAAATGTTTTACCTGGACGGGGATCGAACCCGAGGCCTGCGGCACAGAAAGCAGAGCTACTACCATCTGAGCCAACGAGCCTGTCGATTGGTTAATTCGTCGATTGGTCGATGGGTGACTGTGGTTGGCAGAGGAAAGATATTTACTTAGGTACATATCGACCTTTTTCTAAACGAACATCATCACCAATTTTTTTCTTATAAGGTTTTTTTCTAACAATATATATTTTGTATATATTTGTATATATTTTGATACTTATAATCACTTCTTGAGGTTTTATAACACTTATTATGTTTCATTTGAAAAAGTTTAACATATTCAGTATAAAACTATGTCATAATAACTTTTAGTACAAACCGCTCAAAAGCTTAACTTCTACAAAATTGAATTATATTGAGATAAAGTGCTAAAGCTCGTAAACTCCGACCATTAAACCCGCTCCGCTGGCTACGTCATCTATGACGTCATAATTTAAAAAACTAGTGAATGTAAAATGTAATTGTTCTCTAAAGTTACAAATGGATGCCCTTTGCGGCTGTCTCCCTCAAACATTTCGTTAGATAAATTGCCAGATAAGGTTCAGTTTTACCATCTTTTAAACAAAGATTAGTGTCAGTCAGAGGTTATAAGTTATAAGTTACAACTGGTTACTGAATAAAATTAAAGTTTATAACATATACATACATACTACAATTCTATTAAGGTTCATTCTCAGTTAAAATCACAGAAGAAGATGAATTAATATTAAGCGCGCGTAAACGCCTGTCAGCTGGAACTGTATTACTGGAAGTGTAGTTTTTTGAGTTGCCTGACAATTGTAAATACTTCACAACTTCATGTAAGTAAGTATATCTAATATTATCACCATTAAGTATTATACAGCTGGTAAAAAGCATTTTATTTGGTGATCATCAAAAAAAATTAGCAATTGTGTTGTTACATACCATACACACATAGTCATTAATAATCGGGGTGACATGGTAATGATATTCATAGAAAATTCTTGGAAATCTATGGGGGAGGCCTATGACTAGCAGTGGACTTCCTACAACTGAGATGATGATGATGATGATGAATCATAGTTTATTATATTATAGTTATTATGTTATATTTATAGTATTATGTTTATCCTGCCCGTGGGTGAAATTTTTATTCTCATTTCAGATTGTAGGTATATCAGGCGAATAGACCGCTTAGTCTATAAAAATATAAAATAACATAGTTTAAAGCACTAACCATCCGTAAAGATTTAGGGAAACCGTCCTTCAAAATACACTTGTCAAGTTAGAGCAGCGTGTGGCCAATCATTAGTGCAAACTTATCATCATTAGCATGAAACGCTTCCTTCAACTTAAGGACGAATGTGGGAGCATTAAATTAACTTGTCCTCTTTAATTTATTGAAGCTGCCTGTTTAGGCATAGGTACTTATCTGTAGGTGTTTGTAGTTTAGTTTTTTTTATGGAAACGTTGTTATACCAATTTTTTGTGTTATTGAGTGACAAGACGAGCAAATCAGGTGCCTGATGGTAAGATTGCCCATATCAGACACAGTGTCACTCCAGTGTTTTAAAATTCTAAATTCTGCGCTGCACTGCACTGCGCCTGTCACCCTGAAATATTAGTTGTTGAAACACGTCATGCCCAGTAATTTTACTGGTAACATTGCTTTTCAGACCAGAACACAGTAATGTTTGGACAATACTGCTTGGCGGACTTGGATAACTGGCAAAAGTGTGGTACTTCCCCAGGCGGCCCCCTGTAAAAGAGGCCTACGACTACTGATTAATACCTAATTAATACTTTTAAGATGACGATATTTTAAGTGAGTTTTCTAACTAATATAAAAACAATATAAAAATAAATCAAAGTATTACAGGCTTTTACTTCAATGAAATACAAAGCAAAAAAAATAATCTAATGTAATAAAAAAATATATCACTCACATTTCGAAAATATATTTTTTAGAAATATAATATATTCGAAATTATTACAACAAAAAACTTCTAAGGCACCAAATAAAATTCATTATTTTAAAATGTACTTCTGGGAAGTAGCGTACTTTTAGATACGTAAAAATAAGTAAAAACACAAAAGTCAACATCGTAATATATCATTTTATTAAGATACCTAGCCAGTGTGTACTTATACTTATTTATTTAATATTGTATAAATGACCAAAATATATACAAACACTATTGTTGACAGGACTACAAGTCAAAGGATCTAAATACCTATTATAACACTTCGTATGGAAGATGTTTCCCATGTAGAACACGGAAAAATAATGCCATAAACGGTACGCCTTAGAATTCCATTCAGAATCGCGTATTTCCCTCATGGGTAGTTAGTTTGAATTGAACGTATATTTTGCGGCCCTAATACACACTCAGTACCAGTTATATTCTATGGGGTGACATAAAGTGGCTTATGTTGTGGGCATATTTGGAAAAATACTAAAGAAAAGGAATTTTGTATTGGTAATGTTTAGTTGATTTGTTCTCTGGGGCTGGGTTGCATCAACTAACAGTCACACTAACCAATGCTTGACTAGTCTTCAAATCTCTAGTTAGACTACAGAGCAGATACGGAGAGGAGACGGCTTAAGCAACTGTGCACTGTGATTTTAACTAGGTCCTGACGTCATAACAGTGGGCGTGGCCTGAGTCAGTGTACTGTCAGCGTTTGTGCCATGCACAGCTTTGTGGTCGGTTAGAACAATAGATGGCGACAATAATTATTTTTTTTAATAAATAAGTAAAGCACCAAATTTTCACCTCAAAATTTATATATGAGTTTAAAATTCTATATTTGTAATTATCTTTATATCATAAAATCAATTTTAAATACTTAACCAAAAGAACAATAATGATAATATGTATGTAACACATGTTTTGTGTTATATTTAATTATTATTGTTTTTTAATCTGCATTATAATGTAATCAAAAATTGGTCATTTTGTAAAACCCTCAATAACCAACTTTAACTACAACACAATATTTACTTACCTACACGATAAACTTAATAATATCAAACATAATACCTGCATTAACGGAGCACATGGAATTGATACAGCGCTGCTACAACACGCTTCCTACGATATTATGTATACGAGCGACGCAAAATTTCACTCTAGTAGCGAGTATGCCGGGGTTTAATGTAAATGCCTAATTTAATACAATCACTGTATATTAGCTGAAATAGAAACATTCTAGAAAATAGAATTCTCTGTCTCTCTTCTATCTACTTATAACTTATTATAATAGGTTAATGCATGGATACTTAAACTGCAGGCTAAATTTGTTTTAGGTACATACCTGATTGATAACCTGGAACATGAGACGAGAAAGATGGATACAAATGGACTATCGTTCAAGAGTTACTAAATACGACATAATGTATGCCAACCAGAATGGTGCAGCCACTCAAAGTCAATTTTGTCCAAAGTCATTGATACAAAAATTACATATTCTCAAGACTTCGTTTGGCGAAATTACAGAAAAATTATGTCCATCTTGTCTGCCCCGGTCTCTAAAATACTTCTAAAGAATGGTGCTAAGAGAAATCACTACTTTAAATGTTTAATTTTATTTATAAATTCTAACATATCTAACTTCCAGCTTCTATCTCTTTTTTGATAATACCCATAAATCACTTCTCCTGTGAAGACCACGATGCTCGATACATACATAAGCCCTATCAACATGAAAGCTCCAAGCAAATGCTGTGTGCCCAAAGGCACTATGGTACTAGCCCCTTCAGAACTGCTTCTATGAATCAGGAACTCTTTATTCCATTTGTCTATCAACCCGTTCTCTGATACACTTCTTATTATGTTATTGATCCTATCCAGCATTGGAAACCATTTTCGAGCCAGAAGAACTACGCCATATTTGTACAAATTGTCGCTCTCAGGGAAGCAGTATAACAAAGGTGCTCCTCTACCATGTTTCTGGTCTTGATAGACAGCCTGTCTCCTCGACGACACAACAGCGAAATTCCTTTCTAAAGCCGCGCGTCTGATCCCAGTAGAGAACGTCACCGAGTTATATTTGCGATACAAATAAAACGAGCTCGCATTTCTGCTCTCGAAATAGGAGTGGTAAATCTCCCTCCCTCCTAACGGGAGCTCGGACTGTATAATATCCGACTCGGTACTGATCTGCTTTTCAAATCGCGGGTGCATTAAGAAACTTCTGAGAAAAGATTCATATGAGATCCCCATGTTTATGCTGAAACACAGCCAACAGAACATCAAAATACGGAACGTCGCAGTTTTTGGCTTGAATGCGGAGCCCCACCCCAGTAGCATGCTAAACGTCATTAGCAAGGAATTCGTTGGCCATTTCGATACTTTACCGCGGTTTTCTTTATAGTAGAAACAGTGGAATAGTAATCCCATTACAAAAACGCTAGCTATAGTGGAGACCCATGTCGACCACTGAAATATAATTACCAAGTTGTTCCAAGTTGACGCTTGCCCAGCTCTGGGGACGCACCACGTCATCTCATCTTGTGTGTAGCTCACAGTTGGATTGAATAATTTTCTGAGTGCTTTTGTTACTTCGATGTTTCCGATCACTAAATCAGCTTCATAATTTTTTAAAATCCCGTACGCTCCAGTCGCTGTATTGTTCGGGTAAATGTCACCCCAATTTTCTTCTTTCTCTGACATTCTTATAATCAACGACATGTTCGTGAACTGGCTTATAATCTTAACCAGATTAATTTCTCCGCCTTTTATAAACTCATACGAATCATTATAAATAGAATCGATCAGTTTCCTAGCGGGAGGCATTACGTATGGCTCGGCTATAACTGCGTATGTGACAAGAGGACATCCTTTCATGTCTGCTGGAAACATATCAGCCATCGGTTCGAACTCACTGATAACACCATCTTTACATTTATCTAAAATATAAACAGCATCACACTTTCCTCCACAGTTGGTATCACTGTACGGTCTCCAAGTGTACGAAATAACTTCATCTCGAATATTGTCGTAGATGAAAATGATACTTCTAAAAAGTTTGTAGTCTCTCAAGACATTGATGAAGTCGACGGCCGTCGTTTCTCCGTCCTCATTTCCTTTCACTTTATAGAAAACTATAGCTTTAGCGAGCGGATTCCAAGTCGGCAACTTGTTCAGTTGCAAAATGTTTCGCGTTAGTTCGGATTTCTCCTCTAAAATCAACATATAATTTTTGGCTTTCTCGGGGAAATGCGACGCATTTGCATGCGGGTAAAAAGAGTCTTTTACCATAACGGAATATTTGATTCCTCCGTGGATCGTTCGCAATAGTAGCCTCTGTGTCGTAGATACATATGAGTTAATGTTGATTATCACGATGCTGCCGCTTAGTGCCTTCTTCTCGACAAAGTATTTTGCGGATAGTTTTAAAACACATTCTGCAGTTTTTGCTATTTGTCCAGAATTTCCTGTTGTCGTTAACAGTGAGTTTTCACTTATGCTTGAAGAGATATAAAGTACGAACAAAAATATAATCAGAATATTCGAACGCATTTTGCTATCTACTTTGGAAGTAATATTAAAAGAATCTTGCCCATTACCTATATAACTATTGATCCTTGACCGTTAACTTGTAGGTTCCTCACATTTTTCTTAGTAATAGCTTGAGTGGTCTAACATTTATGCATAATTTTGTTCATAGGTTGACCAACTTACAATCCATTTTGAGTTTGAACACAATGCACTAAGAACAGTAGTTCATTTAAGGCCAGTCGGTGAGTTAATAGTCTACTCTTGCGTTGACGCTAATTATTGTCACTTTAATTTTTAGTTAAGGCGAAGTGGGATCGTGATTGTTGACTGATGGCCAATGATGGCCGGCCCGCGCGCAATTTCATTGGATTTTGTCAATATATGTATTTTTTGCTACAGAATAAAAAAAATCCCCCCTCTCCCTTCCTTTTCGCAATAAAATGAAACCGTAATTGCTTAAAATATTTTTTATAGAACATTTAAACGAAATATTATTGAAATATGTTAATTATATATGTAAACTGCTTTTCCGTAGATGTGTCTCTCTAAAAATGAAGATTTAGAGGAAACTTCGCGATTTTTTGTACCGAGACAAAATTAGTCAATCGTGTTTCGACTCCCATAACTTAGTGAAAAAAATCCTATTTTTTTTTATTGTCATCAAAAAATAAATAAATTTTGATGTTTTCCTGCCTAAAAATTGATTTGTCGTACAGTCAAATCGTGGGTTTTGGGACTCACTTCACATTAATACAGCTATAGGTTTTTATTTACATAATATTATAATGAAGAGTCTTACCAACTTATAAATGAGGTATGAAGAAAAAGCCTTTTAATGTTTACTTTTCTTGTTCAGTAGGTATTCTGAAGAATGATAAGTCCGGGCAGCGGCCAATTTCTATGAAGACGAACTACTGTTTGAGTGCACTGTGATTTGAAGTTCAAAGACGCAATTTGGGAAATTATCAACAATGTTGTTGTTGAATGTCATGGTTATTATGCTTCAAATGCCAATGTAGAAGAAGATTAGGGTGACAATAAAACAATATCTCGTCTGTAATTTACATTATATTTATCTTTAAAAACTGTTGCTTTTGTATTAAACAAAACTTGGTCCGACCGAAATCGCATTTAACTTCATAATACATGGTTTAATAAAACAAATGCTATCATTTCAGACTTTTTGCGGACGCACACTCAGATTCGAATCAACTAAAATAACTAAAGAAAATGTAATTATTTTGATAGGACATCTGAATGATGCGACCACGAAAACTCATTACAAAACCATTTCTTAATATAATAAGGTACAAATCATTAACATTAACCATGTAATATTACCACTAAAATTGACAATTAAACAAACTGTTTCTCTAACATTTTGTGCTGCAAAACGAGTGTGATTTTACACCGTACAGTACCACTTACATTACAATATCATAGTAGATAACTATTTACAATAAATGCAACTTTAAATACCTAGAACCTGTGCTTTATGATAACAATCTATATAATATGTTTTTGTATTTAAAGCTAATTCAAGTAAATCGGAAAGAGGAAATGGGACGGTGAATGTATTAATACATTCTAATTTGAGAAATATAAGCAGATTTTCAACTATTAAATACAAATACGAATGCATCAATCATCAAAAAAATTGTCAAGAGATAGGAAAATTGGATCAAATTATACTCCCTTGCAAAACGCCAACATGAAAAGAGACCGAGAACCGAGATGACTTAAGGTTGGCTTAAATATTATGACTAGTTCAATTGTATGGGAGAAAAGACCCATAAAGCTTAATGAAGATCACAGTGTTGGAATTGGATATTTATATTATAGAGTTTTGCCCAGCAATGGGACACAATAGGCTAACAAAAAAAAAGATTTAGGTATTTCGAGTTACTTCAAGCAACACTGGATGAATATATTGAATCTTTCTTAGGCGTGGGAATAATCTTGAGTGAAACAGGGTTATTGAGCAAACATACACTTTAAAAGGAAATTAATATTTGAAACTATCTATCGTCCATACCAAATCTACTAGCTCGTACGATACGCTTCCTACGATAATGTACAAACTCCAAGCGAATTAAGATCTTAACACCTCATGATTATGATTCCTTTTCCACTACCACTACACCGCATTGTCTATTAAAAATATTGTATAACATCTATTAAATATAGGAAAGATTAATGAGTTTGTAAAAGTATTGTAGTCTTCTATAGAACGATATGCTTCATTTTCATGATGGCAGCCCCAATGTTTTATATTTAGCGATGTTCATATTAATTTGTAGATTATCGGTGAAGTTTACTTAAGAAGAGACATCAAAATTGACCTTTTGGATGAAAATATAGAACTTATTGTTTTCAAATTAGTTGGCCATATTTGACGCTACTATCAAAAGCAAGTCTTTACCGATATACGTTAATTCTTAATTAGGATAAACTATCAAAGGCAATGTATATAGAAAAGTCACAATTGAATTCAATAGCAATGTACAGTATAGAGAAGCTAAAGTATAAACAAACAATCAAAATAATTGTATTAATATGCAATTCCAGATTTTACTAGATTAGTTAAGATATCGAAATAATCGATAGTTAAAAGTCACATATCGATATTGATCGCACAAGTGGTTCTATCATTATATTAATTAATATTTACAATACTAAACACTTGCGTATCAGTCAGTATTTTATTCTTACATTATCTTCTTAACGCATTAAAGCAATCACTTTTATAGTTTTGATGTCTACATTCATTCTTTTCAAATTCTGTACAATGGCATTCAAATTATATAGACATTTTGTAACCGGATTCTATTACAATTATGTATTTATCTAATGCCTCACACTAAATATTGGCATTCGGGATGGAATATAAAATTTTCCAATATTGTAACATATTGATGAGATATTATATTGATAATTCATAAAATGTTGAAGAGACATAGTCCGACACGCAACGACAGCGTTCTCATTTTGTTTGTGCCTATATAATTCAGAACGCCATAATACAGATATTATCTGTAGTTGCTTTGACATGCGGTATTATTTTACCATCTTTGATGTGACCAGCTTCATAAATATCTACAGCATTATTCATGTTTACGTTGTTGTTCACACAGGATAGAAAGCATCTACAGGTTCACACATAGTTAACACACGCACACCACCTAACTGATATGGCATTCAACAGCCATTTGAGGCTGTCCTTTTTAAAGGTGGGCTTTAACTGAAGACTGACTTCACTGAAACTATTGGCTACGATATTTGCTTATGTCATATAATGTTTTTTCTGTTTAATTTGCTTCTGTTACGTAATGTTATTAGTGACATTATTATTCCCATTTCTAAAATGTCTCTTGGTTGGAATTCTCCGTAAAAGAGTTTGAATATTATTTCTAAAGTCGTTCCGTTTTGAGTTTTAAGATAATTCCTAAATCAATGAGCCCATTTTCTCTCCTGTAAACTTTTTGTTAATAATTGCAATTATTTCGCGACTTTCTAGAACATAGGATTTTACATCTTAGAAACACAACGTGTCAGCGAAATGTGTATGTGTATATTTAGCATGTTATTATATGTTTAAAGAAAATGTACATCCTTCAAATGTATTATAATATATTTTTCTCAAAGGAATAGAAAATCCAAAAGTTTAATTCCTATTCATAAAACTAGTAACAAAACCAAAGAATATTATATAAATTTGATTGAATGGTCGCTGGAATCAGGACTCGGTACATTGTTTGAATTGCTGAATGTATTAACACAGTTTTTCGCGTAACATAGCAAATACCGCGCCACGAACCCCTAACCACCCTATACATTACACATACCACTCCTTGATACCGTCTCGTTTGACAGGCTGTGTGGGGAGCGGCGTAAGTGCACCGCGCTGTAAGGGTAGCGGCTGCAGGTTCCGTACTGCGCCTGTTGATCCCGCGCCTGTTTGGTAGCTTGAATGAGCCTGGAACGAAGACTGTGGATAGTGGATATACCTAAATGCAGTAGGATTCTCTATGACGTAAAGAAAAATAAACATAGGTATTTTCTTGAAGCCGTGGGAGCCGTGAGAGCAGAGCACACAAAAAGCGTGGTGATTACGGCAATATCCCCCCATATTAATAGTTTATTGCGTTATATGGGGGAGGCCTATGTTCAGGAGTAAACGTATTCCGGCTGATGATGGTGATGATGGGATTTGAATTTCTTTATTGATAAAACGAAATACAAACATAACAAAATTGTAATAAAGTCATAGTTACTTATATACATAATAATTTTGGCGGTGTTATATGGATAGAAAAGAGTGACAGAAGGAAGTAACAGGTTGATGGTAATGTTAATAATGTTGGTAATGCTAATGTTATAATTAATATTACAGATGATATTTTGAAAATGAGCTTAAATTATCCTGATTTTATGGCAATATGAAGAAAAGCAATCAATGAATTTAGGTGAGGTGCATTATTATGAAAATTTTGGTGATGGTGATGATAACGATAGTAATGAGGATGACGAAGAAGTTATTTGTTGTGTTAACGTCGATAAAACAGAACCAGTGAATCGAGACGTAACTCTTTGGATTACATCATTCCAGTATTTTAGGTTCGGTCAGCAACAAAAGTCAATTAGCACAATCCGGTTTTTCTAATTAGCTTAACACCATTCGACACTTAAAATGTCAAAGGGCTTAAAATAAATAATGCAACTTTACAGGAGATTTGAAAAACTAAATTCATAGAAAAATTAACATTAATATATTATTTATTTTGTAATTAGCTATTTTCAAAATTATAAAGTGTTCATTGACATTTTATGCTGACATTACTATGTTAAATACTGAATTATATATTGCGAATAAACAAACAATAAATACTTCAAAACTCATATTATGAGAAACCTTTACCAAATTGACACATACCTGATTACCAAGCAGCGCAGCGCTAGCTCCCTGTTGATAGTTCTTATCTTCAGTGACCTTGTATGAAGGATCAAACTTGAACACGATGTACTTGAGCACTATGATCACTATCAGGATTATTGCTATTAACACTGACGCCACTATACCTGTAACAGAAAAAAAATTTGTCATCATTAATGATGGCTTGTTGATTATCACCCACATAGTCTTCGTTCCCGTAGGAATTTCGGGATAAAAAGTACCCTATGTGTTATTTCGGGGTCTAAACTATCTAAATAAATAAAATAGCCTTTATTTCCTTTTATAATATCATTACATTAAAATCATAGTTATCATGTTAATAATTATTCATTTAATAATACCAAAGACGTTGAATCGCTTACTCTGAGAATAATACTTAATATTTTATAATTATTACTATTATCATTATTATTCATGATCATTATTATATTTTAACTATATTTTAATATATTTTAATATGAATTAAGTAATTATTTTATTGTATTATATTCAGTAATTTGGTGTGTTTTATTCACCCAAATGTAGGTAAAGGCCTCCTAAGCTATCTACATACCAATAATTTCAGCTCAATCGGTTCAGTAGTTTTGGGGTGTAAGAGTAACAAACATCCATCCTTCCTCACAAACTTTTGCATTTATAATATTAGTAGGAATTAGGATTAGTGAAGTTTATTTCGTAAAGTGATTCGTTTTAATAACTGGAGGTGGATCACCACTATCTTTTTTATTAATAAGGGCCGCTTTGTGGCATTGATTCTGGTCTAACAATGAAGTTGTCTATTTTACTCACCGACAATAGTAGCGAAGAACTCTGATTCAGGAGGAACTACTCTGTTGTCTGTCGTCTTTGGATGATACCACTTCGTTGTTATCTCATGCTCGTATCCATTGTAGTCAGTATGTACCCTGAAATTCAAACGTGGGTTTTGACAACTGCTGGTTTGTCTGTGGAAACCATAGATATAGATTTTCTTTTTTCTACGCTCATTTTAGGCCTGAGATGGAAAGTGAAAACACAGAAAATCTGGACTTGACTTGAGACTGATAAAAATGTTTATAATTATTGCCTCCTTATATTACCATCCGTTATGCTATTGTGGTTAAAGAAGAACTCAACCCTTTCCAAGACATATCACTGAGTGCTTTATTAGACTTTATAACTACTGCTATAAAGTTATCCAACACAAAGAGGACAAAGATGCCTGGAAACTTCTGCATAGCCACCACTCGGCACATACACATACTCGGCACATATCATTTATTAAAACTAAGCCTAGATTTTTCTAATCATCCCACCCATTCATACTACTTGATTGACAACATTCTGCTCTTCTATATTTTTTATTTCGACTTATTTCTTCCTTATTTCGTTAACCTTACCTGCCAGGAATCCGTTCATCGATCTCATAAGTGGGCGTCCGCGCTTCAATTTCATTCTCTCTCCTATCTTCGTAATCAGGTATGTGATGATCTTCTTCAGTTGTGTGAGTTTCTTCTGAATGTTTGTCTGTTTGTGTCGGTGTGAAGTGCCCAGTGTGGGTGTGCTCTGGAATTTTAACACGTAAGTTTTATTATCTCTTTGAAAGTTTTACTTAAAATTGATGTTAAATTTGTATACGTAATTCGTATACGTAATAAATAATGAGGTTTATTAAATTGTTTTAGGTTCCGCTTGTCTTATATAAAATAGTTAAATAGAGGAAGTGGTTAGGTCATATCGATAGCCTTGTAAGGATCTTGCTAACCTCATACTCCGTACAATTAGAGCTGTGGTCTATATTTTTTTAACTAGATCGGTTGCCTTCTTCGTCCATAGTTCACTTTACGTCTTTGAGCTTACTAAATCCTACTTCCTACATATATTATAAATGCGAAAGTTTGTGATGACTGATGGATCTGTTAGTCTATCACGTAAAAACTGCAGAACCGATTGAGCTGAAATTTGTTATTTAGATAGCTTAGATCCTAGACTAACATACAAGTAGGGTATATTTTGTTTCTATAAGCCTGCAAATTGGGTAATGCGACTAAAATGGTGTTGTGTAGGACACGTTGTTAGGTGGAGTGAGTCCCTAACCGAACCAGCCCGATGGGTCGACGACATCATTAAGATCGCAGGAAAACATGGATGCGATCAGTACAGAGAAAATTGGCACAAGAGGGAGGATGATGATGATGATGATGATGATATTGATTATCGATATTCCCACGGGAACAATTTCTGCGCGGGTAAAACCACGGGGCACAGGGCACGGGGCTAGTAAAATATAAGTGAGTACCATCAGTAGGAGTAGTCCTGTCAGGCGTCGTCCCTCTGTCCACAGTCCCCGCGTGCATGTTGTCGTGGTCCGGTAGTGTGGTGCGGCCCGCGCCCGGGGCCGGCGCGCCCGGCTCCGGACCCTCGGTCACGGCGGTGGACCCGGTGGACTTGTCCACGTGCTCTGTGGTGGTCATGCTGTGGGTGCTGCTGCTTATCGACCTACGAGGTAGTTCACTTAACTTATCACAGGTGTATCAGAAATAGGTGCACTAATTGATAATAACACACCCACAGCCTCACACATCCTCGTTAGCACAGATGGTAGTAACTCTGCTTTATGTGCCGCAGGCCCCGGGGTCGATCCCCGGCCAGGTCAAACATTTGTGTACATGAACATGTCTGTTTGATCTGTGTCTGGTTGTTATAAGCATATATAAGTATGTATATCAGTCATCTAGTTACCATAGTACAGGCTTTTCTAGCCTAGTTTGGGACCAGATGACCGTGTGTGGAAGTTGTCCCATATTATTTATTTATAAGGGCTAAATCTTCTCAATGGTGTAACAAAACCACAAGCCTACAATCTACTAAACCAAAATTGCATCCAGGAGGCCAGGATAATGTGGAACTCTGCAGAGAGACAAAAATATTCCAAAGCCGTCATTAAAGGATATAATACTAAAATATCAGAGGAGCTCTTTCAGCTCAGTAGATATTAACCAGAATTCTTACTGGCCACTGCAAGCTGAACAAACACATGATGAACTTAGGCCTAGGCCAGGAAGCTGAGTGCAGATTCTGCCTCGAAAAAGGGAAAGGCTATGCACGTCCTCTGCGAATGCGGGCCACTCATGTGCAATAGAAGTATCCACTTGGAACGACACATAACACGCTCCGAGGAGATACAACACATCACTCCCTGGGGAGTGATGTGATTATATTGATTTTCAGATTTTCTGGAAAATCTGGAAATTTCTAGATTCAGCGGGCTTGAGCACTGAACTAAATATATATAACTATATAATCTATACGGGCTACCACAATAGATCAGCAATGGTCGAAGCGACTCAACGATAGCATAAAATAACACTTAATCTTCTCATGAAACTAAACAACTGGTAGAAAAATGATTTCCAATTTCGGATCAAACATTTTCGCTAAAAGACCTATAAGCTACTCGCACCTTTATTGTTAAAAAAAATATATATATATATTTAAATCATGAATTTAGGAAACGACCCAATGAAGTTTTGTTTTCTACGTAATGACGTTTTGGTGATATATTTTCGCTAGAGTAACTCAGTCACCCTTCAGATCGAAATACTGTTTGTAATATAAATTCGATTCGTGCCATCTATGAGATGCGTCCACGCATATCCCTGAGGGAATTATTTAAAGAAATAAATATACTGACCCTACCATCCTTATACATTTATGAGAACATCATGTATGTGCGTAAAAATTTACATAAATTCAAATTAAATTGTGACCTTCATAATTTTAATACTTGGAATAAAGACAAAATAGCTGTACCTAGCTTTAGATTATCTAAAACAAATAAAAAGTCATTCTTAGGAAATAGTGTACGTTTCTATAATAAAATCCCAAAAGAGACAACTGGGCTCTCAGAGGGTAAATTCAAAACCTATATAAAATCTACTTTACTAAAGAAGGCTTATTATAAAGTCAACCAGTACATAGAGGACAAAGACCTATGCAGCAATGTTTCTTGCTAAGTTTCTACCATATTTCTTTCAAACTCAAACTCAAACTCAAACAGATTTATTCAAATAGGTCATAATCTGACACTTTTGCACGTCAATGAAGATAAACAGTACTGAGTCTACCGTGCGTTCGGAAAGATACCTCTACAAGAAGAATTGAAAGAAATATGGTAGAAACTTAGCAAGAAACATTGCTAAGTTTCTACCATATTTCTTTCAAACTCAAACTCAAACTCAAACAGATTTATTCAAATAGGTCATAATCTGACACTTTTGCACGTCAATGAAGATAAACAGTACTGAGTCTACCGTGCGTTCGGAAAGATACCTCTACAAGAAGAACGCACAAGAAACTTGTAGGGCTTAATTTTTTCAAAAGATAGTTTTACAATATTTGGTTTGGTTACATTCGTTTTCTTTGAAGGTGCCGCGAGGCGGCTATGCAGAAGTTTCCAGGCATCTTTGTCCTCTATGTACTGGTTGACTTTATAATAAGCCTTCTTTAGTCAAAATATTGCGTCTCAAATATTTTTTTTTATATTGAATATACAATAGGACCATTTCGAGTGTAACAGTAAATAATGATATATCTTACGTGGTCGCAGGGTGTTCTGGTTCCGTGATCTCATCCACACTCGAACCTGAGCCTTCGACGCAGTCTTCATCATCGCACGGCTTCATCAACTTGCCACTCAAATCACCCTGTATAACAAAACAATTAATTATGATCAAATCTATTTGGAAGTTTAGCTTAGTCTCTTTTATTAACAGGAAAGTATTAAATTATCTTTTATTAAACTCTTAGCGGTTTGACACAATCTTATGAAAAATTTAACAAATCAATGTTTTGTATTCCCTTGTTCCCTCTGAATATAATAAGCCTATTTGAAAAGCATATTATTTACGTCCTGATATTTTGAACATGAATGTCCCTATAATTTTACTTTTGTTTATAAATTTCTTTGTAAGTATAACATAACATTCACGCCTTTTCCCGAAGGGGTAGGCAGAGGTGTACCCAGGACTCAGTCCCATAGTAGATACACCCACATTTCGCCAGTATGTTATTGGTCCCATGTAATAGGGGGCGAGCCTATTACCATCTACCGGGCACAGTTCCAGACTCCAGGCAGTTATTGAGATAATTCCTAATGGAAAAATCCAATATTTAACACTTTGCCTGACTTGGGGATCGAACCCGGGACCTCTTGATTGGCAGTCGAGCATGCGCCCTCTACGCCACCGAGGCAGTCTTTGTAAGTATCGCGAGTAAAACTGGAATTTTAAGAGCTTCACTATGAATAAGCCGATAGTTTATATGAGAAACTAAAATTACTGAACTGAACGTTTTAGCTGACTGAAACACAGGGTTGGTGGTGTTCATCCATATGAACACCTAATCATAAAAACTAATATGAGTAAAATTATTAAGACAAATCAAAAAAATACAAAATTCTAACAGGGCTACTGTACTACGCCTGTTATGGAACAGGCGCCTGTTATGGAACAGGCGTAGTACAGTAGCCCTGTTAGAATTTTGTATTTTTTTGATTTGTCTTAATAATTTTACTCATATTAGTTTTTAAGATTTCATGTATACTAACAATTAATGAATCATTTGGTCTGAATAAAGAATTTTTATTATTATTACTATTATAAAAAGATAGTGTCATAGTTAACTATAAAAATATCAGGATATAAATGTTTAGAACTGGGTTATAATATTCGGAGGAAACAGGGGAATACAAAACATCGATTTGGTAAATTTTCCACAGGATTGTGACAAATTTCTCGTAGATAAGGATAGGCTCCTATCTATACTCAGGATAACTTAGCAATTTCTATTAGAGTTTTGCTATGCGTTAAAATACAGGCGTTCGTGATTTATAAGGTTAGTGCGAATGGTCAAGTCGGTAGGGGTCGACCTAGACGTACTTTTCATGAACAAATTGACGTTGTTCTTAGGAAAGGCGAAGTCAAAAGTACCTACAACCGACGAGCATGTATGAAGAATGTAATTTAAGTTAACGAAGCGAAAGTTGTATGTCAGGATCGTAGCTAGTGGAGGGAAATGTTCTCTGTCTACCCCACCAGGAACAAGGCGTGACTGTATGTATGTGATTCGTCTTATACAAAGTAGATCGTATAACAGTAGAAATTACAAAAGCTGTAATTTTAAACAGCTTCCAATACTTAATGAATCTCGTTTGGTTTAATTATTACTGTTACCGCGGGATATTTTAATTTAATGCAGATATTATCTGTTAGCATATTTCTCTCGTTCATTAGCTATCACTTTCTTTTACATGGTAATTAAGGCTAATTGAGCGATATTTTATCCCTTTCCCCCACCTAATCCTATCGCCACCACCGCGTCATCTTGCTGTGATTGCAAGAACAGTGCATACGAAAAACTTGTATGGTTAACACGCCATCGTTATCCCGCGTTCCCGTTGACCTAATTTCACCTGGAAATACCGCGAGTACGTGAATTATCTTCTGTGCTGTGAACCCTGTCTTCGGAAGTGTTGAGAGTTGAGTGTTTGGATTGAAGTGAATCTCCGCCGCGCGGCAGGAGCTGAGAAGTTCCCGGTCGACAAAAGGTGCGTGGACTCTTTCCTCTATCCATTACCTAATTATTGTTCTTTTCGACTTGATATGCCATGTAATGATCTTGATTTGTAACCAGGGACCTAGCGAATACAAAAATACAGTCCACTTAAAAACCAATACCGCTATAAGGCTTTCGTGCACATAACTCGCCCCCCGCTAAACGAGCGAGTAACGAGTTGATTATTAGTTTCATCGAGCTGATTTTTGGCCGCTCCAATTACTATTGCCTATTTTACAACAGTTTGGTTTAATTTTTAGAAGGTTTAGCCACATTTTGCATGGCATATTTTTATTTATTAGAATAAGTATA
The DNA here is from genome assembly GCA_947063395.1 of Hemistola chrysoprasaria. Taxonomy (NCBI): domain Eukaryota; kingdom Metazoa; phylum Arthropoda; class Insecta; order Lepidoptera; family Geometridae; genus Hemistola; species Hemistola chrysoprasaria. The sequence continues at coordinate 13,037,739 of OX346728.1, read as the reverse complement.
ATTATATTAGAATTCTTCATTTTATAATTTTTCTTTAGTCTATAAAACTATACTTAGGTCAACTGAGGTCACTCGTGAATTCTCGTCGGTAAATCGATCCCGCTTTTTGTTTGAGTATAATATACCACTTTATATACCTGAATGTGCACGTTTCGCGAAGTGCCTGTTCCGAGTAGAGCCCGTTAGAGTGTCGTACCTTATGCCCCCCCCTGGAGGGCGGGCGCCGGGTGGACGGTACGTAGACGGGCGTGATGAGGTCGTCTCCCGAGCCCGCGTCCGGCACGACACACGCGTCCTCGTCGTCGTCCCTGCAGCCCGAGCCCGCGCCCGAGTACACCAGCTCGTCCAGCACTCCGGGACCTCCGTAGCCTGACGGTGGCGTCTGGAAGTATACAGTCAACACTCTTAGTACGATAATTGAGTATTTGAATTTTATGTTTTTGCATAAATGGAAAGATCAGATTCGTAAGAAAAATATTTTTAGTCTTATTTTATTCGCTATAATTACAGTGATATCAAATTAAAAAAATATTTTTAATACTAGCCGATAGTGCCCGAACGAATTCGTGACCTGTAATAGTGACGTCACATTGTGATAAAGTACCATACATAACTATAACATTACTACGTCACAAAAATGGCGATCAATCGCTTATAATTAATTAAAAAATATATTTTTAAAGTAATTTTTGGATCATCTGAATTATTAATCAATTATTTATGAATCATTTATGTATCATCTGATTGATACATAACTTTCATTAAACTTTCAAAATAAATTAAAAATACGATTTTTGATCCGGCTAAGGGTTAACAGATCCAGAGGAGGCAGCACCGTCCTCTGCAACAAACCATCGAACTGCGCTCGACAATCCGCCAGCCAAGCGTGTCGAGTATTGTCAAAACCCCCCTTTATGGGGGAGGCCTATGTTCAGTAGTGGAATACCAACGGCTGAGATGATGATGATGATGAGGCTCGCGAGGTCTATTGTTCTCATAGAACCACTAGTAATAAACAGACCTGTTGCATCCTATTGATATCCCTGTCTAGTGGTGTGGAGGCCTTCCTAGCGTCTCCCCGCACGGAGACGGCGACGTCCCCCGCGGCCGCCAGGTCCAGCACGCGCACGCCGTCCACCGACACTCCGGCGAGCACTCCGCTGAATGTGCGCGCGCCTCCCGCGCCGCCGCCCACTGTGATCGTCGACATGCTGTTGAAGATGGTTGACTGCTGCTGGCCTCCTGGAATTTAAGCGTTAACATACTGGTAACTATTGATGACGACATCGTGTAACATCGTGAGGATGAGAGTCGTGGATGGAGATGGTCACGAACATCAGACATGAAGACGAGTACGACTGAAATAATAATAATAATTAGAATTTATACTCTAACAGAACAGGTTACCCCAATTACACTGCTCGAGTCAATTCATATGGGTTATGTGGACAACCCATATTCTCAGAATTTCAGGTCGACAAGTCGCAGACTCCGACATGACCTAACGACTGCCCCCTACATATCTTATAAAAAACAGCCGGGACCTACAAGTTCAACGTCCCATCCGAAACACCGTAGCACTCAGGCGAAAAGTCCACATGGTGAGAGATTCGATGCAGGGACTCCGGATTTAAAGCCGGGCTTATTCCCGCTGGACCACGGACGCTACATGAAGAAGACAGTAGTGATAGGCATATTTCCTCCCCTTCCGTAGACGCCCTCGCAACGTCCTGGACGACCCAAACGACTCTATCGCCAGGTTTTAAAGAATCTATAATAAAAATGGATATTTACCTTGTGGATGTCTCAAGTTAACAGCGTAGTTATCCAGATGCAACGCCGCTCGGCTCCCGTTCCTGGTGAACCTCGCCACGTGGTACGCTCCATCGTCCACCTTCGCTGCTTCATCGCCCAGCGGCTGGTCTCCTCCGCCCACGTTGTATATCATGAATAGATTGCCGTTTATCTGGAAACACGAGACACTGGTAAAGTCATCAAATTAAATAAGTATACTTTCATAATAGAAGATTTACATGGATTGTCTTTTGAAAATCTTTTGAAATTCGATTAATAATTATATTTACTAATTTAGCAGACCAGACCCAGTTGACTAGACATAAAAAAATCCTGTATTTATATTTACCTACAGGAAACCATTCAAAATAAATGGAGGAGCCAAAAAAAAATCAAAATGAATGACTGCCTCGGTGGCGTAGAGGGCGCATGCTCGACTGTCAATCAAGAGGTCCCGGGATCGATTCCCAGGTCAGGCAAAGTGTTAAATATTGGATTTTTCCATTAGGAATTATCTCAATAACTGCCTGGAGTCTGGAACTGTGCCCGGTAGATGGCAATAGGCTCGCCCCCTATTACATGGGAACTATACCATACTGGCGAAATGGGACTGAGTCCTGGGTACACCTCTGCCTACCCCTTCGGGAAAAAGGCGTGAATGTATATTATGTGAATGGAATACCTATACACTTACGATTTCCATCTGCATATAGTCCTGCGTGTTAGAAGACTCGATCCTTAGCAGCACCGCATCGGACTTGCTCGTGACGAAGCCAACAGCTATCTTGTTCGCTTCTGTATCCAGGACTGTAGACCCTTGGAAGGTGTATGTGATGATGCCTCGTCCGGGACCGAACTCGTATGCTATAGATTCTGGAAAACCAATAAAATGGATAATTATTGTTTTAATTCATGATGGAGAATTCGAAATGATTGTGATCCTCGTCATGCTAGCTATTTTACTCGTATTCTAGCTTACTTGAATAACTCTGTATTGGATAGAAGAAAATAAGAGTACCCAAAGAAGACGAAAGCTCCCCCTCCCTCTTTTGCAGGGGGCTGCCTGGGGAAGTACCACACCTTTGCCAGTTTCATCCGCCAAGCAGTAATGTGCAAACATTACTGTGTTCGGGTATGAAGGGCAATGTTACCAGCGAAATTACTGGGTATGACGAGTTAAAACAACTAATATCTCAGGGTGACAGGCGCAGTGCATTGCCGCGCAGAATTTTGAATTTAAAAATACTGGGTGGCACTGTGCCTGATATGGGCAATCATGATACTTACCATCAGGCACCTGATTTGCTCGTCTTGCTACTCGTACTGTCGTTGTCGTCGTACTGTCATAAAAAAAAAATACGGAGGAAAAATTTCCCCACCGTCTTACCCAGGGGCTATCCAGAATAAGCAATTAAAGCCAACTATTACATTAACCTCATCCTCAACTACTTCATATCTAGCTGATTCTTTGGACCATTTAATGGATTGATTTCATAAATTCTTCTACATAACAATATTTTTATTATACCATCGTAACAGGTGGGACCAGTAAAGGAAGTGAGGTCGCAGTCACACACGTATGTGTTCCATTGTTGCACACACACACCCTTGTTGGCGCATGTATTGTGGGTGCACTTTGTTGGACCTGGAATGGAATAAGTTGATAATGGATGAAAGTTAGATAAAAACATTTAGGTGGGAGTGCACTCTAAACAAACAGCATATCAGCGTAGAAACCAGCAGAGTACTACGCATTCGTTTATAACTACTATAATATGTCTACCTTCAATAATACAGATTTAATGAGAATTGTTTATAATATATCTTAACCTGTTGGTACCAATAGTTTTAAAAAGTGATATAGCTAAGTACGTAATCGCTGAGTTGTACAAATTTTATAATTTAGTAATAAAGAATTTTGCAAACCAATCAACCACTCTAAAACAAACCCCCAAAAAAAGATCTGACTAGGATTGAATTAGTATATTATTACAAAGAAGACTGTCATAATCTCAGATCATTCAAACAAGGTCATAATAATAACTATTTGTTCAAAATCCTCTAAATTGCATTTTTTATTAACATTAATTTCCGTTTTTTTGCTATTAACATCATCAGTCAAATTCCACGCTCTATCAATGAATTCAACAAAAACGAATTTATATAAATTTACCTTCACACCCGGAAACCAACGAGGAGCTCGGTACCACAGCATCTTCCAACAAAGAAGGTGATTCTCCAGGCAGGTCCAGACTTGACATGCAACCTTCGAACCCTTGCCTGGATAGCACACCCACTGGTAATGACGTGTACATGTCACGTGGAACACCGCCTATGTACAGAATGCTATCCAATTCTAACATTAGATTTGAACCTGAAAATATTAGTTGGATTTAGATAATATGATAAAAGGTTTATTGTAGAACACAGAGATAAATTTTTTTTAGAGAAATTGGAACGTCATAAAAATGCTAAGGTAGATAACAAGGCAGGAACACTTAGAGTTTTGAAATATATGAATTAATATTGCTAAATTTGGCAAATGACTGAGTAGAACAGACCAGAATAATAGCGTTTTCTCGTTTTAGCGATCAGGATAATATAGTCTGTGTTATTATAACTGTACCATCCAAGAACATCACTCTAGTTAGTAATGTCTAAAAGGTAATAAATATCTCAACAATTTGAACGAATGTTAACTTTTCGTGTCTTTTTTTCTAATTTTACTCTCACACAGAATTAATAGATAAGAGAAGTTCCACTTACTTGTGGTATGCATTTCTAAATCATCATCAACTTGCAGCGTATGTATCTTAGGTGTGGGTCGCCTTACGGATACAGAATGCCATCTATTATCGTTCAGGTAATTCTTTAGTTTATCCTTCATGGTCACCACTCCATCTCCCAAGTTGAAAACACAATGTACGTGTCCATTCACCAACTCTATCGCTATGAAGTCCTGCTTCTTCCCTCCATTGTAAAATAATAATCCATCCATCTCCGTGGTCCGAAAATAAAACTCTAGATAGGTGTTAGCGTAGGCTTTGAGTAACGGGAGACCCACGTAGGTGTGCTTAGATTTGAATGTCACAGATTTATATACATTTAAGGAGTCTGGTTTGACGAACTTCCCATTGAAGATTAAGTTCGAAGTGTCGTAAATGTTCTCGCTTTCATCTGCAGTTCCAACTCCAAGAGTCTTCGCTATGTCTATGTATCTGATGCCGTTGAAAATGAACTTCTGAAGGTAACCGACAAAGTTCGGCAAAGTCGATGTCATCTGGATTTCCTCCTCGGGATGATAGAGCCCTCCTAAATGTAGCGTAGAAATCTCTAACGTGGACGCTTTTCCTAAAATCGTCTCAGCTGTAAAACACAACAATTATTCAAAATTTGGAATTGATGAACTAGGAACACCTATCCACAACATTGACGGTAAAGAAAAATAAATTAGCAAAGTAAACGTTTCACAGATTTTTGTTAGCAGCCACATTTGTTATGTACAGTTAGATAGAGCAGTTATAGGAAAGCTGATAGATCACTAGTGTTCAAACTGCGACTAGAAGAGTTTCAAATTTCGTATAAGAGCAACCTAGCATATAGATAAGTACTTTGCTATCGATTTCAAATTCAAGCTTACATTGACTATCAATCTTTTTTTAATAAACAACTAATTTGAGAATCTGTACTTATTTTAATGAATCTCTTTAATTTTATTGAATTTTGAAGAAAAATGTAATATTAAGTAATAAGAACAGATTATATCATCAAATTTTTACTTACAAATAGTTAATACTGCCAGTTACGAAATCAAATTTAATGCACAAAATTTTAGAACTGAAAGATCGTTAGTCGTAAAAGCTAATACTGTCGATACAAATTGAATTTATAATAAATTTACCGTAACTGACAATACAAATTGTAATGTAGAACCAAACACATTCACGAAGGAATCTACAGGAAAAAGTAAATATAAGGTAGAAGAAATTAAAGCTGAACTTATAGGTGAAGGTACAGTGCCATCTAGTAATCAACGGAAACTAAGCAGCTATCTACATGGCTAAGGACGTCTAACATTTATCACGCTTTGCAGCGGAACTTGAATTTACATATAGGTAAGTAAATTCAAATTGGTCTTATTCTACGTTTGGAGTGGCTTCTTAGAGGAAGAAATTAATTTTTAAAATCAAGTATATACCAACTCGTGTGTAGTAATGCAAGAATACCTATTCACCATCTAGTTTATTAGCTAATTTAGATACTTTTTATTAAATATTGGTGTAGCAGATTAAGTCGTTAGAAATAAATTATTAATCTTTGGCCTTTAAATATAATTTTATTAATAAGACGTCATACTTTTGGGATTCAACAAAAAGAAACCTATTATTATAATCAACAATATATTTATATTGATAGTTGCAATTATTGTAGAAAATTTACAAGAGTTTCAAAACATTTCTGAACAAAACGTTAGAATAGTAGAACAATACCTACTTATATTGAAGATCACAAACTGTCAGTGGGCAATCAACATGATTGTCATTACTATTCTAAATCAATAAGAGATGACTTGTGAAGTGTTTTACAGCTAAATATAGCATTAAATCTTACTGCAATTTCTTTTTTGTAAAAATTTTACAATAAAGTTCACCAAAAAGCCACGCCAAAACCAACCTTATCTTCCTCTACAGTAGGGTCAAACAAAACGGTGCGGGTGTGCGGCCCGTGCATACGTACTTAACATACCGCGCACCGCCGCGCCCGAGTCCACCTGCAGCCGGAGGTTGGAGGCTCGGCGGGAGAACTTCACCGTGTGCCACTGGTCGTCCACCACGTTGGTACCGGCCAGCAGGTTCTGGACAATACATTGGGCTAGTCATCATTATCATTTTCTTCGTTGGTCTTGTCGTCGTAAACTCTACTGCTTAGCATGAGTAATGAGTATGAATTATATTTATCTTCCATCAGAAATTCTCTCAATAGCAGCGCGGAACCAGAGTGGACTTGTGCCCAATTGATTAAACTCAAACTCTGGCGAGATGTGTGTATAACTACTATAATATTAATGTGTATACCGCTGCCTTTTGGGTAAACAAGGCGTAACGTTATGTCATACTATGAGTAGTACCCTGCTGTTGAGCATAGGCCTCCCCGAGTATTCGTCGTTTGTGTATGCCCTTAGCCGCTTTTGCCAAAGTTATCCCGCTGTCCTGGCTTCATCTTCACAATATTGGGCTAAATAATCTTAAAGTTTTTTAATCAAATTAACTTCATCTGTGAACAACTTTTGCTATAGAAAACATAATATTGAATAGCTAATTATATCGCCATTTCAGATACATGAAGCCAACGCTTCATACATAAAGACCTCACCTTTTCCCGTGCTCCAAGCTTAACGCTAAGTCGCACCCTCCCAGCTGCAACAGCTAGCTCGATCATATCGGCCGAGTGTTCGGAAGCTGTCCGCAGGAGGAGACCAGACTTCGTCGTTCTGAAGCGAAGCAGCAACTCTTCAGTCTGCGTTGAATGTTCCGGGCCAAGAGACGCGGTGAGGTGCTGGCTGCCGTTTAGAAATATCGTTGGTGATTCTGAAACGTTAATTTTTATGATATTAGCTGTAGATCTTAGGTTCCCTTTTTACATTGACTGATCCTCAGAAATCCAAGAACTTCTCAAATCGGAAATTATTATTGTTCACACTTAATGACCTAAAAATATAAAATTCACATCATAGCAGCTGCTGCAGCAGGTTTTATTTCCACTAATCTTAACACCATCAAAATTTTAGTCTATGTGTTTGAAGCCCTCTGTGACGATTTGTACCTAAACAAAAAGTTAAGTCTTATATAATAACTGGTTATCAACCAGTTTTTGGTTACTTGTATTTAATCTACATCGACCTGTTTCTTGAAGATCTTTTTCCTAATTCATCATCATCCTCATGTTCTCCTTTGTCTTCTTAGCTAGCATTCAATAAATACAGCTGGGCATTCATAGACGTCGTTATTCGTTATTTTTATCTGTCGCCGCTCCACAGATATATTCCACATTTGGCCCTCTCGTACCTACATCATCACCTCATCCAATCATTGGTCTGATGGCACTTCGAAGTAATTTATCTCAATAGTTATAAAAGATGTTCTAAGTAATTCTGACCTCGTCCACAAGTAGGTCCACCGTAGTTGGTATAAGAACAGTCGCAGAGCGGTCGGTTCCAGCCTTCGGTGCAAGGTGCTCCGTGCTGGCAGGGGGCGCTGCTGCATTGCTTCAGCAGCACGTGACACGCTGGACGGACTGATGCTGGAGGAAGTTGCAAAAACATGTATTTCAAAAGTAAATAAAACAAAAGAGTATCTGAAATGAAAAGAAAAATTTCACCCACCCTCGGGCGGGATTTGAACCACGCACCCTCCGCACCATACCGCGTGGAATTTTATTAGATTTTTTTCGATTAGACCGCTTAGTCTATAAAAATATAAAATAGCCAGATTTACGTTTAAACCTTTAAAGCACATACCAGCGTCCTGCTGCCTCGCGAACGCCGTCAAGTCCTGTGGTTTACTGTTTAGCACCAGATCCCTGACACACCCGACAAACCCTTGTCTGAGGGCTGCCGTCCACAGCACCGACGGAGTCCTGGACGCAGCGTACTCGGAGCCTAGACCACCCACGTATAGTGGACCATCAAGCTCTAGTTGGTTGGATTCACCTGGAAATATGGTGATAAAGTACAGTCAATGGAATGGAATGTTTTCATGGACATAAGACTGTCAAATGCTAAATTGTAAAAATTTATTTACAACTTCATACGATTAGAAGAAAATTTGTTTTAGCTGCTTTCTGAATGAGACATAGGTTTGATTCATAAACTCCATCAACGTTTTTTTTTTAATTTAACTTTATTTAGTACAAACACATGTTTTCAGTTAAGATAAAGAAGTTTCTTTTGGAATCTCTTAGAAGGATCCTTTCGAACGTACGGTACATATATTAACATCCCATGTGCCTACTATGGGACTGAGTCCTGGGTACCTCTGCCTACCCCTTCAGGAAAAGGCGTGAATGTATGTTATGTCCTCTGTGAATGCGAGGGCCACTCATGTTCAATAGAATATCCACCTGGGACGACAAATAATTCACCCAGCAGAGATACTACACAACATCCCGAAAAATCTGGTAGTTCTAGATTCAGCGAGCTTAAGCAGTTAATTATAATCCATACGGGCTGTCATAATAGATCAGCAATGGTCGAGGTGGGAATGCCGGAAGACCTTAAGAAGGATGGAAAATAAATAATAATAATAAATGAAATTTATCAATAAATAAAAAATTATTATAATCTATATATTATAATCTATGAGGGAGGCCTTTGTTCAGCAGCCGCGGAGCTGATGATAATGATAAAATATAAAATGAATCATATCACTCACCAGGAGTTTTAAACTCCGCATTAGCGCCATCAACAGTAACCCTCCCGTCTCTCCCACTCCTTCTCAAAAGGAACTCATGCCAGTGGGCATCGTCCACCCTCCTCCTGGACGCCCTGACCCTAACGGCTCCAGAACCCAGGTCAATATGAACGTAGATGTAACCATTCAGAATCTCGACGGCAAACATGTCGGCCTGGAAACGAGTTAAGTGAGGAATTTGCTGCAATCCATATGGATTTCCAGCCATTGTAATAAATCATTATTGTCATTCCCTACTACTAAAAACAGTGGGAACAGTGTCGAAATACATACAAGAGGAAACAAGTGGAGGTTTTGGCAATAACCCTCTTTACATGGCAAGTGAATTTTAATAAAGTGCTACCATACCATCATATTATGATTATAATTTAAAAGCCCTATCACGAAATTTCATGCAGCGCTCAACGCGTTGCAATTTATAGCATTTTAGTAGTTATAATTAAGTTTCAAGTTGTTTTAATTACTTATTTTCCAAAATAAACAAAAATATCGATTTCCTTATGAACTGACGTAACTTTAGGTAACATTTTCGTAATAATAATAATGAATAAAAAGAAATTCAATATTTCGGAGTAATTTTATTAGTTTTACGCTTTTTAATGTGATTCTTTTCTAGGTATTCCATACATGTATCAAAATTTTGAGGCCGTTATGTATATGAGATATATTATTGTTTATTTTTTTATTTCATCTACTTTGCACTATAGTTCAAACTAAGAGCTCAAATAAGTGCCGTCGCACACTTTACGAGAAACTAGCTTCGGAATTTTGACTTTTTATAAATAGTTAAGACAAAATTAAGAAAAGCGAGGTTACAGTCAAAATTAAGTATTCTCCATTTTTCAATAAATTAAAAATATCGAAGTTTTTAGTCTCTTAGATAAAGAACGCTAAAGTTGACCGTTTAATACAAAAAATACGTTTGAAATGTGATAGGGCTCTTAAGACAATATTTTTTAGTGTTTTCAAAATTTGGCTACCTAAAAACTAAGGAATCTTTCGTTGTTATTTATTGTATAATATGTAATTTTATTATTATCAAGCATAATGAATATCTAAACCGAAACGCTTCAGCCAAAGCAAAATACAAGAACAATAATTTTGGCAAAATATTCAACTTAGCTATCAGATTACCGTCGCAAGACCAACACTGTAAAGCAATCGTTCTTCTATTTAATACAATGCAGCAACTACGAAAAGCTAGAAATATTACAAATTCAGACAAAATTTCTACTAGAAATCAATAGAATTGAATGGTACGTGACACGACACTATCAAAAAACTGGCTGCTTAAAATGCATGCAATCGTTTGCATACTGACGACCACATGCAATTTGATTATAATACAACTAAAATAGTCTCAATCGCAAGTCTAAAGACAGAATTTGTAAAGTTCGTGGAATTCAAGTTTTAATATTAAATATAAGTAGGTACATAGTTTTGGAAATACTATTTTTTTCTAAAGGATAAAGGAATGATTCTACGGCGCAATGTTGCGAATTTGTGTAGGTAATTAATAAAGCTTGCAATTCGATGATTGCACAAAATTATTACTTAGATTCATAACGACGTTTGAATTTTTATTTTGGATACGTTTGGTTACAAAAAGGTCCTATCTGTATTTTCCAAATATCTGCCACTCTAAACAACAAATAAACATCACAACTTACTAAAAACATCAAACAAAAGAACATCGAACTTTAGACAACAAAATATTTGGAGCCTGCACATTTACATAGCTTTTTGAATGCGTGTTAGTGCTTAGGACATTGAGTTAAACTTTCGTGCTCTGACTACAGTGCCAGGTCGAATGACAAACATAAAAACACTTTCAATATAAGTATCAGTGGGTGAAACTTTATAAGGTACCTCACACAAATTCCCCTATACTGTGTTCTGATTGTTTTGTCCTAACATGCAACCTGCCAAATGGATAACCATAATTATTGCTACATTTACGTAAAAAACTTTGAAATGTATTTAACAATAATCTTCCGAGATCTTATTACAATGATGTTTTAAACGAAATTAGTTGAAATGATTTATGTACCTTAAATTAATATTGTCATAAATTTCTAAACAAAACTTTTCGTATCATTGCTTAAGAATTTATACACGATGAGTATACGAGTACATAACAAATTTAAGGACTTAACTATTTATCCAACACGTCTTAATGAAAGTAATATTATATTATTTAATAACCAAGACCTTGTACAAAGAAAATTAGACAATATTGTCACTAATCTCATTTCCCAATTAAAACGAAAATTCCTCGCATTAAGTAAGAGGTCCCCCAATACAGCTTTAATATGACAATATTAAATTCTGCGCCTAATCAAAATTTTATGAAAGCTTTTATTACGAAGAAATTATCCCGCTGATTACACTTGGTTATCCATTTGGGGCGTTTGCGGAGACATGCAATTTGGGTAATTTACTTTGATATTTCTTTATAAGTATCACTTTAATAATTTAGGTCTGTAGTTACATTTGGATTAGAAAAGATTTAGGTATAAAAAAACGAGTAAAAAAATTTGTAACGCTCGCCTAAAAAGTTACTATTTTAAAGTTAAGCCATTGTAATACAAATGGGGCGAGTAATAATAAACTATTAAGCACGTTTTTGTTTTACCTTAGTTATTATTTACTAGCTGTGCCCCGCGGTTTCACCCGCGTAGTAAAAGTAACGTATGTGTTATTCCAGGGTCTACACTATCAGGTTACGGTTCAGTTGTTTTAGCATGAAAACGGAACAAAAATCTATCCATCTAACCAAACCCGCGCTAGATGGCGCTGGAAGAGAGCTCAAGCGTTTTGTAAATCTGTTACAAACGTAACTTTTTTACAATGTATTGAGATTTGAATTTTATAATAATATTAGGAAGTAGGATGTACAATGTACAATACATCTGTGTCTTCAAATCAGTTGAAAATATTCTAAGTAATATATTACAGTAGAATTACTAAGAATATAATAGTAGAGGATTAGTAGAATTAGTAAGAACTCACTTGCTACGAACATTATGGAATAATTATTATTACTGTTGCTTTCGATTATTTATGCAATTTGCAGCTAATTAACAGGATACAGGACCTCTTAGCAGTTTGACACAATCCTATGGAAAATTTACTAAATCGATGTTTTGTATTCCCCTGTTTCCTCCGAACTCCGAATACAGAGAAACCTATTTGATATATTTATATCCTGATATTTTAAAGTTAAAATAAATTATGTCCCTATCATTTTATTTTTGTTTAGAAACTCTACATTTTTTTGTAGTGAACGTCCAATTATGCGAGTAAAACTGAGATTTTTGGAAGTTAACTATGAAAAACCAAGGGTTTATAAGAAAAATTAAAATGAAAGGGCCATAGGTCACTTCACTGTAAAAATATCAGGATATAAATTTATAAAATGGGTTAATTATATTCGGAGGAAACACGGGAATACAAAGCATTTATTTGGTGAATATTTCATAGGATTGTGTCAAATTCCTAGAAGGCTATGTACGCTCTTAACAATTTTAACTTTGCAGTCATTTGCATTTGGTATTTTAACAAATTTTTACTACATACATAAAAAACCTACACATTCAAATGAATTAACTTAAAGAACAAGTAGTTATTTTTAGATATAGTGTTCTTATCGTCAAAATTAACGACAGCTATGAACTGCATGTCTCCACAACAAAGCATTCTCAAGTGTGTCAGTCAATGATGATGGTTCAACTATGATTACTCGTGTTTACCCCAAAAGCTTCACCCTCTTACCGTGCAACCTACCCTTGGTGGTTTGGCACCCATGTTGAAGAGCAGCAGACCATTCGGCTCGTTGGTTCTGAACTTGAATGACAGCGTTCCTGTCTTCACTGCTTCCCATTTGGGTAGAATCTGAAATAAAAACATTCGTTATTCGTTCGTTGATTATTTACAATTACGCAAAAAGTTCGCGGAATGGAGGGTTTAGAGAGGGAAGGGGGTAGTTATTTTTACCTGTCGCTACTTGTTGACTCAATACAATTATAAATACTAAGTTTCAGCCCAATCGGTTCATAAACCTTTGAGATATCGCTAGATAAACCAGTCAATCGGGTAGAAAATATCAACTATGGAGAAAATTGAGTATCGTGCCGTGATTAAGTTTCTCACTAAGCAAGGAAAAACGCCTCAGAACATTATGGAAGAAATGTCATCAGTTTACGGGGACTCCTGCCCTGGAAAAACAATGATTTACAAGTGGCATAGTCTTTTCAAGCAAGGCAGAGACTCAATTGAAGACGATCAGCGCTCAGGTCGGCCAATTGAAGCAACGTCCTGAGGACGTTGCTTCAATTGGCCGACATTGTTGAAAAAGTTGAAAAACTTGTTCTAGAAGATGCACGCCTAAAGAAGAAACAAATCGCAGAGATGACTGGAGTATCATCTACGACCATTTTGAATATTCTCCATGACCATCTTGGCATGTCTAAGGTCAGTGCAAGATGGGTACCGAGAATGCTCACAGCGCTTCAAAAACAGCAGCTCTTCGAGTGTTCGCGCGAGTTTTTGGAGCTATGTAGTGAAAACAGGGATGAATTTCTGAACCGAATTGTGACTGGAGATGAAACTTGGGTTCATCACTATGAACCTGAGTCGAAGCAGGAGTCAATGCAGTGGCGCAAAAAAGGCGCAGCACCGCCCAAGAAGTTTAAGGTGTCACAATCGGCCGGAAAGATTATGGCTACAGTTTTTTGGGATTCCAAGGGGATTTTATTGATCGATTATAAAGACAAAGGTGTCAATATCACGGGAAAGTACTACGCTACACTACTGGAAAAATTAAAAGTAGCAATTAATGAAAGGAGAAGGGGAAAATGGTCTCGTGGTGTGCTCCTTTTGCACGACAACGCACCCGTTCACAAGAGTCATGTTACGATGGCTGCCTTACACAAGTGCGGCTTCGAAACTTTAAACCACCCTCCCTATAGTCCAGATTTGGCCCCTTGTGATTATTATTTGTTCCCAAACATGAAAAAAGAGCTTCGTGGAAAGAAAATTACGGATGACGATGAAGTGAAGTCGGCAATATCTGCTTATTTTGAAGGCCTTGACGAATCATTTTTTTTCGAAGGTATAAACAAATTATATGAAAGGTCTGAAAAGTGTATTAGGGTTAATGGAGAATATTATATATTGAAAAGGAATAATAATTTCATGTTTAAATTCACCCCCCTTCCCTTTCATTCCGCGAACTTTTTGACCTCTCCTCGTAGTAATACCTATGTCAGGACTTGGCGATGTTTACTTATTGAATTAAACAAATTTTAATGACTTTTATCGAAAGTTTTTTTACATTATTTTTACTAGAAGTTTCATACACTTTGCAGAGTTTGTGTGTTTGTGTATATATCTTTTTTTAAGACAAGACTTCAGGCTACATTGCGATTATTCCTTATGAAAAAATCCAACTATAAGTATATACGACACACAGAAAGGCTTGTAATCAATAAATGGTCCTTCATTTTTCTTTGTAATTTACTTTTTCTGATGAATTATTAAAATAATAAAAGAATATTCTTAATATCATGTTTCGTTAGGTATTGTTTTAATATAATAACTCATTTAAATTTCATTTCATAACGAGGTCAGCATAACATAAAACTTTTATGTCCATTTGGAAAATGAGCATAATTAATGCCTAACAGAAATAGGTTGATTCTCGTATTTATTTTATCAAACTAATTCCAAATCCATTTACAATACACGTGTCTTATAAATTATTCAACAACATTTGTTCATTGACACAAATTCTAGTTTCATTTGAAACATACATACTATGCATACAATCACGCCTTTTCCCGAAGGGGTAGGAAGAGGTGTATCCAGGACTCAGTCATCCGGGACTCAGTCATCAGAACCCGGGACCTCTGGATCAGCAGTCGAGCTTGCGGCCACTACGTCACCGAGGCAGTAATTTTATATTGATTTAATATCAAAAAATTCAAAGAATCCATCCATATAGGCGCTTGGTATAAAATTGAATAATATATAACCCATTCAACCGATCAATACTTGCATGTAATATAGGTAGTAACTAGCGCTGGAGTCCAGTAATAGGTATAAAATACAACTTCAAAGTTATTCGGACTCTACTCAGTAATTTACACTTACACTTTTCTAATAAAACATTCATCAACCCTTCAATAATAGATCGGGGTAAAATCGATACTATTTAATTTCAAACTTACTTGCACAACTACAAAGTAAATAAGTACGAATTAAAATAGGTATAAACTGTTCGTTGTAATTATTACCTTGTTACATTTCCTGAGGTAATGTAAATAACAGGCTCAACAAAATTACGGTTTTACATTCGGTTATTTAGAGAAAGCTTCTCATAGTTACATAATGAATAGGTACCGCTAGAAATACGTAAATAAATAGGATATACTTTGAAGGTATGAGATTTATGTAAAACAATTCAACCGCTATCTTCCTCTATCGAAATTGTCTTTTGATGTTTGTTATTTTGTACTATTTAATTACAATCAGATCCAGCAAACATTGAGGGATCCAAAGGAGGAGTATTGGCAAAAACCACCTTACAAGGGAGGCCTATACACAGCAGTGGACTTCCAATTGCTATGATGATGATGATGATTTATGTTATTAAATCAACTTATAAATATCATCTGCCTTTTCCTTAAGGTTAAGATAGACAGAATGCGGTTAAACGGGTGGTAATAAGGCGCGTGCCGGGTTGGGAGTACGACAAGGAAAGGCGCTTGATCCGTGCACGCCGTCACGAGACAGTTTTAGCCAAACGTGGTATCAAAGTTCAGTTCACCAAAAGGCCTCTGATATTATCTTTCTTATCGTCAATAACGATAGCTAAAGGCTGTACGTGACTTTCTAACCACAGCAGCGCCTAGATGTGACACCGCATTTGACAACAAAACGTTTCTTAACCCCTTACCCTAACATTCATAACTGTCATCATGAGCCTAACTTACAAAGGTCAACTGGTCAGTTCGACCTCGAGGTCAACAACCTAACCGTTTCAGGGTTAACAAGCATCGTAGTCTAGATCTAAGCTAGATATAAACACTTTTTATTCGTTATGTCTCAACGGCAAGTATACGAGTGTTTGGTCTTCTTATTTACGACTGTAGACTGAATTCCTTTTGTTTTTTCTTTATTTGTTTATTCATAAAATTATTTTTTTGTGCTCATGACTTTCGGCTGGTTTACACAACATTCTGATTTTTGAGTGGTTTGTACACAGTAAGCCGCATTATAAGAGAGACTGGTGCTGTCAGGCCTAATGTGTTCAAATACATCCTTCTTCATCAATATGTATATATACAATTACAATATGTTCAATGTAATTACAATATCTTCAATATGTATTCATCATCACCATTTCAGCCACAGGAAGTCCACTGCTGGACATAGGCCTCCGCCACAATTGAAGATCCCCCAGTTTTGTCAATACTCGACACACTTGGCAGGTTGGCGAGCGCTGTTTGATGGTTTTATTTATATAAATTCAGCACAACGCTAGGACTAACTTAATGCTATGCTAATGTAGCATTTTCTACCAGTTATCATAAAGCTTACAGCGATCGCTGCTTCCTGTCTTCTGTATCTAATAATCCTAAGCCGGCTCTTACGGCAACCACAGGTAGAGAGGGTGGAGTACTAATCCAAAGCCAGTAACCACACGGCAATGTGAGTTCTTTTTTTATGATAGTGAGTGACAAGACGAGCAAATCAGGTGCCTAATGGTAAGCATCATGATTGCCCATATCAGACACAGTGCCACCCAGTATTTTATAATTCAAAATTCTGCGCGGCACTGCACTGCGCCTGTCACCCTGAGATATTACTTGTTGACACTCATCATGCCCAGTAATTTCACTGATAACATTGCCCTTCAGACCGGAACACAGTAATGTTTGCACATTACTGCTTGGCAGTTGAATAACTAGCAAAGGTGTGGTACTTCCCCATGCGGCCCCCTGCAAAAGAGACGTACCACTACAAAAATGTTCGTACAATTCAAAATTGAAAATAAAACTCGATCGTTTCACTATCCAAATTTCTTCTGGTTACGATGTAGTGCCGTCCTTCCATACTTCTGTATATTCATCAAAATTTTTAGATCCGGCATTCTGCATGTGAACATATGTACGCCAATCTAGTATCCAGAAAAATACTGGTCCGTGAATGTTGTCGTGAGAACCAGTCGTTAGATTTAACATGAATGAAATGAAGCGAGTCAAATTATTTTTGTGTTTGTCTTACTGTTAGGATGGAAGTCCTTGAATCCTTTTAAAAAAAAAAACACTCACTCTCTCTGAAAGAGATTTATTCAAGAAAATTTCACTGTACCGAATTACAATTTCTGTCGCGGACAATAGACCGAGTGTGTCCTACACGTATCTGACTGTGTGTGTGTGTGTGTGGCAAACCGCATGGCGGAGCCTTTTTATTAATTTTGATGCGACGGGGGGTAATCGCTGATTTTGCAAATTAGCTATTGAAAAATATATCATAACATTACGCAGAGAAATCATTTCAGTTAGTAATAGAATCAAGTATTATCTAGGTACTATCTGACAGGGTTTTAACGTGAGTACATTGAATGCTAGACCTTGGATAGTTTTTTGCCTTGAGCTGTGTTATCTTGATACTTTTTGCAGTAGTCATTAAAACTTTGAAGGTATGAGTTTTATTTTTGTTTTTTAACCAACCATGTACTTTTGATTTACACCTCTCAGAATGGTTTTCTATCTTACTAGCTGTGCTCCACGGTTTCACCCGCGTAGGCATCGTTGACGTGGGAATGGTGGAAAATAAGGTGCCCAATGTCTTTTTCTGGGTCTAAGCCACCTACATACTAAATTTCAGCCCAATCAATTCAGTAGTTTTGGCTTCAAAGAGTTACAAACATTCATCCTTCTTCACAAACTTTCGCATTTATGAAATCGCATTAAAATGAATAAGGATAAAAGGCCTGGAAATTTTATTGCATAAAATGATAAGTTATTAGTAAATTATCACTGCTTCTTATATAACCTTATTACAACGAAGAATTACCCAATTCATTCGCTAGTTTAAGCATGAAGGAGTAACAAACACCAACAAAACTTTAACCATTATAAAATTAGTATTTTTTATGATAGTGAGTAACAAGACGAGAAAATCGGGTGCCTGATGGTAAGCATCATGATTGCCCATATCAGACGCAGTGCCACCCAGTGCTTTAAAATTCAAAATTGTGAGCGGCACGGCACTGTGCCTGTCACCCTGAGATATTAGTTGTTGAAACTCGTCATGCCTATTAAGTATTATTAATTGGTACTGTAAAGCTATCGTTTTCAATGAAACCACTCGCTAATAGGTACGCATCCGGGAATCCTTTGGGAAAGGTTTCGCCGAATAACGAAAATTACTTAACGCGAAAGCAGGAAGCGGAGGAAAACGATGTTAACATGGATAATCCGAATGTTCGCATTTCACGATAAAAGGTTTTAAACGCGACGGAACGAAATAGATTTCCTACAGAATGTGTGAAAATAAACGAATGTTTTATGTATAGATACATACATACTAAGTTTAAGAGGCCGTATACGAAATCTACTTTACACGACATTATTCAATCACACGCACACATGTGGTAGTACATGACCGCTGGTGTGCGTGAGTCTGGAGTTCTCATTGGCCAGTACGGCTATACAACTAGTATTTTAATCTGTTTTTGATATTTTACGTAGTATTTTTCACTCGTGATTTTTACCTATTGAAATAAAAGGTTTGTAAAAAGATTTTTTATTGCCAAAATTTTACAATATTTATATTATTATAATATCCTCACAAACTTTCATAATATTTAGGTATAATATTACTAGGTTTTACTTCTATGTTAGACTTACTGAATATTGTATATTTGAGATTTTACATCCATGAAATATAAAAGCTATTACAGAATTTTCATCGGATCAATAGGTAATAATCAACATTATTATTATTACAATGTTTTTTTTAAGTATCGCAATTTTTTTGGCAATTTATTATTTTAAATCTGTTAAAAATTATCTACACTGCCAGAATTAGTTGTCCTAAGTCCTTATATGGAGGATGGTGTGTTATTCTTACTTAAGTGCATTGAAAAATCATAAAAATATAACCAATCATTAGTGGGTTCAACCTGGGCTTTTTTTATAAAATCTCAAATATTACGAGATTGGTCAAATTTGGCGGAACATAAATATGACTAAATTGTAATTATGTGCCTAATAATTATAAGCTCTTCCATAAGCACTTAAAAGGAAAGTAGGGAATAACCAAATCACCCTGTTAATCTAAGGACTGCCTAAGTTTTCCTTTCTTGGCTCTAAAGATTCCTTTCCTTTTAATAATCTTTCATTTTCCCTTGTCAATTGTTCTAAAGCCTTTTTAATAAGGAAATCAAATTATCCATCTATTCGTAGTTCGTAGTCATTTTCCGAGCCTTATCTCGGCATTAAATCAGTTATTTCCATTAGGGTGTTAGTGCGAGGCGTAATAGACATTAACGTAGGGCAGTGAACGTAAACTAAGGGTATTTTAACCACTCGTAGGGGCTTTTGATGTAAGTATCTTTATAAAGGTTCACTTTGACATTTGCGTTTGCAGAATTTCGTTAACTATGAGAGAATTTTACATTCCCGATAATATTAGGTATACATAGTCGGCCAAGTATTTTATGCCACGACTTTTTTGGGAAAAAGAATCAACAACATAACATACATTCACGCCTTTTTCCCGAAGGGGTAGACAGAGGTGTACCCAGGACTCAGTCCTATAGTAGATACACCCACATTTCTCCAGTATGTTAATGATCCCATGTAATAGGGGGCGAGCCTATTGCCATATACCGGGCACAGTTCCAGACTCCAGGCAGTTATTGAGATGATTCCTAATGGAAAAATCCAATATTTAACACTGCCTGACCTGGGGATCGAACCCGGAACCTCTTGATTGGCAGTCGTGCATGCGCCCTCTACGCCACCGAGGCAGTCAAATAATAGTCAAGGTAAAGAATCAATACGCAAAAAAAAATCCGTAGAGCTAAGTTAAACTCTTATTTGTTAAGTGATTTTAGTAGGATTTCAATGAGTGTCCCTTAAAAGCTTATATTGACAGCCTCGTTGGCGCAGACGGTAGTAACTCTGCTTTCTGAGCCGCAGGCCCCGGGTTCGATCCCCGGCCAGCTCAAACATTTGTGTGCATGAACATGACTGTTTGATCTGTGTCTGGGTGTTATAAGCGTATTTAAGTATGTATATCAGTCATTTGGTTACCATAGTACAGGCTTTTAGCCTAGTTTGGGACCAGATAACCGTGAGTGGAAGTTGTCCCATACATATATAACGATATATTTTCATTCAAAACAGGATAATGGATAAGCATTTTACAGTAATCTAAAAATGCTATTGCTCTCTTTTTTGTCAATGATTCTTCAAACTGTGTTTTCACCTAGTGTAGTTTTACCCTACGTGATTTTCAGGATCAAAATACAAATAAGTAGTTAAAATTTGATTACATTGTGACTAACATAATTTCTCAGATTAACATTTCAAATCCCCTAACAATCCAATTGACCTTTGCCCTAATTTGACTCCTTGTTGATCTAAAGGTCATGTACTTTCAGTGTTATATAAGTAAAATTCCAGAGGGGTGGTTAACTGGTCACTTCTGTGACTAAATAATATTATAATTACATGTTGTAATGTCACAGTTCGCTTTCTACTTAGGGTATTTCTTTGATTATTTTAGCTATCACTGATGTCTTAGCGCGTGTTCGCATTTCTTGTAAAGATTATCATGTCTTTTATTTCAAAATGATTTATCTTAAACGGTGTCTATTTAATAATAATAATAATAATAATGGACAACTTCTACACACGGTCATCTGGTACCAAACTAGGCTAGAAGCCTGTACTATGGTAACCAGATGACTGATATACATACTTATATACGCTTATAACACCCAGACACAGATCAACAGACATGTTCATGCACACAAATGTTTGACCTGGCCGGGGATCGAACCCGGGCCCTGCGGCACAGAAAGCAGAGTTACTACCATCTGGGCCAACAAGGCTGTCAAGTATTTGACGATTTGTGTGTATTTGAGTGTATTATCGATGGTTTTGTGTAACTAACGGTGTTTAAGTTACAAGTTCACATATGGATAGCATTGTAGCTATTTACCCACGTAAAGATCTTAAGGTCAAAAGTTAAAACTTATGGTAAACTACGAACCAATAGGGCAGAGGTCACTCTTAACCTTCCCTTAAGATTTATGACTATGAGAACATCTATAAGAGCATTTTAATACTAGGAATAAAGACAAAATAGCTATGAGAAGTGGCGCAATTCCATTATTTACAAGTTAGGTTGACGTGTAGTGCACTCGCTAAAGTAGGTATACCTTTTTGTAACAAATTGTATAACTATTATATGATGCAACCAAACAGCAGCTGCTTGTGACTTTGAAGCAAACATTACTGGTCAGATCTTTCAACTTTTTTCATAGTTTACAAGGTTTACTTTACTATTTATATTAGTTTTATATTTGATGTACAAATTTACAGGAAGGTTTACTTATAATCGTATAACAGTTATTGGAAATCTGTATTCACAGGTAAAACTTTTTTAGACCCTCACGATACAAACAGAGCCTATTTTGAGGGTTAGTAGTAAATCTTCCCTATTATACCTACCTCGCACGTAGGATCTCAAACTCTCTATACTTATAAATTATGTTAGTATTATTATTTGTTATAATATATAAGTTGTTATTATTACAATACTTGAATTAAGACTGTGCTTCTTGTGCTAAATAGAATATTTTTCATTTTTTTTAATCTTCGCAGTCCGTATCCACCACTGTTTTCTCATCCATCCAGCTGTTTCCGACAAAGGTAAAAGATGATAAGTATAAGGTTTTAAAGAGGCTTATATAGGATTTTTTAAATAAAATACAATTCCCCTTTTTTAATATTCTAACCTCATAAAACGGCAGCTAATGGCATTCAAAACACTTCAACAGAATCGGTGAATAAGTAATCAGGCCCTCTATACCTACTACCGAGAAATGAACTTCGTTTAAACAAATTGGCAGCTTTCTATGAAATTCTCAAGGTGACAGTAGCAATGAGTGAAACACCATGTCTACAAAAATAGAAAAAATACGGCACAGAAAACAATTATAATGAGATTAAACTCAACAGAAATATACCATAGAAGTATTAGGTGCACCTTCAAATAAGAAATCAGCAACTTCGTAGTAGATATTATTATCTTCAAAAATTTATGTATACCTACTATGGGACTGAGTCCTGGGCTACCCCTTTGGAAAAAAGCGTGATGTTATGTTATATTGTTGTCTTAAAAAACTACCTAATGGTAGTAAGAAACACTTTTGCTTAGGTATCTTAGAACCACTAAATTGGATTTCGACCACACAAAACATCAGTAAATGACGTACGAGTTCCATAAGATGACATTTCTAGAACCTCAAATCGAACTTAATCTAAACTCTCGACCTAATCCATCCACAAAAGTCCGAACTAAATTGAAAATAGACCATTCTAAATCCATCTCCAGACGACTAGACTGGCCAACTTAAAATTGACCCAAAATTACATCACTCGGTTGAGTGTAGTGCCCTCGACGAATCACCACTAACTCGATTCCAATATCCCGTCCCAATCAAGGCCCGGACACTCGACTAAATTCTAGAGTCCACCGTTTAGAGAGCACTCCAAACAAACGCTCACCGTCTTTATCTCGCCGGGTTTTAGGGGACGATTTTTGCGAGAGCGCACCATTGTTTTTAATTGGTGCTTAGTTTTTGTGGGCGAACGTTTTGGGGTAATGAGTTGTGTGAATTGCTGGTTGTTAGGTACGTTTGCGATGGAACATTGTTGATCAATTTCAAATTTAGGTATTAGGTATAACACATTATTTATTATAAAAGCAACATAAAAATAATTGTAGTTTTAGCTGGAGGAGCTATCGTGCTTAGCAGGAGAGCAGATAGAGTAGATCTGATTACGTTCTAATTCCTAACTAAATATTTTTTTCCAAAAAGAGTACCATATTTTTTTCTTTTGATTCAATTTCAGTACTTATAACTGTTGTCACACTTTATTTAATATGTTTTATGTATTTATTCTTAACATGTAGAAGGCTTATGGAAACCAAAACGCTTGCGGACTAACAAGTTAATTAATAAAGCTTATCAAATAGTCTAAAATTGCTGATTGTAAAATTTAAATCATCAGTATAAATTGCATAATTTGTCCTAAATTTTAGCGTTACTTATCAAATGAGCGTCTCTTGTAGTAACAGGAACAGGATCATGTATCGACGGAAGTGCAGGTGTAGTCCAATCCACCCGGAACTGAGCCAATTTTACTACTTATAAACTCTGCCTGCCGCCACACTGGCATGATTTATCCAAAAACGTCTTTAATCGCCAGATGAACATCTCTAGTAGTAATTTAAAAAAATCGCAACTCGTACACACATATTTTATAGTATATACTATCGACGACTGTGCCAGGCTTAGTGCAACCGACCCGTAGCGTCGTGATTGAGCCAATTTGACTACTCAAACTCATAGCTACTGTGACACTTTGGTATAATGTGTCCCTACTACTCGTATAAGCACAACTTACCAAATGAGCGTCTCTAGTAGTAAATGTAACAGGATCAGCGGTATCTACTGCTGTACAGGCGTAGTCCAACCGACCCGTGACAGTGATCAGCTTGCTGCCCGTGCGAGCTAGGTCGATCAGGTTCAGGCGGAGAGTGTCTGCTGAGAACTCCACCTACGAGAGAAATAAATATATATTTTTAATGAGAAAACATGTTCATATGTTTTCTCATTAAAAATGTATATGTGATGTAATCACGGTGGGGCAAAATCAACACAGTTTTTAGAGTAGTGGAATCCACCCCACCAAGCTGAATTAGTGAGTATATTCTGTTGATAATTTTAGGCATTCCAGGTTGCCCCACTAGAGGGGCAGCTCAATGGTGGAAAGTGTAACAATTCGTTTATGCGTCCAAAGATAGCTAGCTGTTCATTGAGGTGAAAATATCAATCCAGAGATTGACTTATATAGAAATTTTAATAAAGATTAATTAATAAAGATTATTAAAATTTCTATATAAGGAAGGCATTGTAGACCTAAATTCTTTTTACCAATTGCTCACCATAAATCTTAATATTTCGTTGAATCAAGAAGCTTTTTCTCAGTAATTTTGATTATTTTAGTGTTGGTTATAATAAAATTGTAAGTAGTACATTTATATGAGTCAATTTTGGCAAACTCAATAAAAAAATTATAAGTATTAATAATACTCTTTTGGGCGTTAATAAATCACGAAATTAGCGGATGTATCAAGCGTTCGGAACAATACCTCTACAAGAAGAAATACTTGTAGTGTTATTTTTTATCTATTGCCAGTTTAACATTATTAAGTTTGATATCATTAGTAATACTACTAAAGCTTTATAGATACCTTTTTCAAACAGCCAATGAAGTTATTATGCACTCTAGCGCCAGGCAGCGCGCGGGCGTTCAGTGAGCCACCAACATGGGCGCGAGAGCTCGCCAGCATTGTGAACGTTCCTGCCACGTGGGAGTGTTCCGTGTATACGTCGTCAACTATCGCTGATACCTGGGAATAAAAGGTGGGTATTACTTTTTGCTCCGTAAAGATTTTCTAAGAGGGCATGGAGGCCAGTGGCATTTGATGTTGAGCGTAAAGTTTTCATTTTTTGAAATTCTACGCAACACCGCAATGCACTTTCAACTCGTAAGTATTGTTAAGTGATGTATGCGCAGTAATTTCTCAGTAATAGTTAAAGTGATAGTGGGCATGCTATGTGCCATGCCCACTATCACTTTACGCAGAACGAAGAGAAGGGTTTTAAGCTTCTCGTTTGGATACCACGGACCGATAGCGCAGTGTATAGGATATCCAACCACAAGGTGGACAGATGACCTAACAATGGCTGCTGGAATATTATTATAACTTCAAATTCAAGGCGGAGGACCATATGTGGCAGCGGACACTCCACCGCTCTGATGTCACTTTACTATTTCGACAAGACCGACTCTCGGTAGACTAATTGGCAGTCTTAGTAACCAGTTCAGGTTTCTTGCATCTACTGATTATGTTAAAACAGGAGATAAATCCAGTTAAATGTTATTCAAAGACTTGGCGTCATGTTTTCTAAATAAAGAAGTCCGTCTATTCGAACCAAACCTTAAAACCGAGAGCAAAAGAAAATTTGCATTCATATTATGAATCGACACGCTTCAAGCTACACACTTTGCTTTAAGAAAATACTTGTTTTTAAAACAAAAGACCTGCATAGTTTGCTAAGATCCGTATTAAGAAAGTTCTTAGATAACCGTTTTTATACCATAGTAGCGTAGATCAAATTTTTTTCATAAGATTCAGAATGGAAACGTAAATTCTTCATGTGAAAACATCTTGAGATAACCCTTAACTGGAGTCAACTGCACAAGTCGATTTTTCTTTGCAAATATTTTTTTTTAGCTATTTTATTGCTATAATTTTGTTTTATGTTATCTGTCTAGGTCATCATTTCTCTGGTAAATAAATAAAATTCAAACTACTAACTCTACTTATAACTTTAGAAACACATTTACTTAAATAAATTTTAATTTAAAATCATAAAAGGAAATTAAAATAAAATAGACTCGTATAATTTGTTGATAAAGTTATCAAACTTGATAATTAAAATAATATACGGTAGGATATAAACTCAAAAAAATTCAAACCCTAAATATTTGATAGAAATAATAACCTCCATTAGAATAATATTGAAATGAGATAATTTATTTGTCTGAGAATTTGATCAGAATCAAAAATATTTTTATTTCATAATTTTAGGAAAATTGTGAGTACATCAATAAAAATGAGAGAAAAAGAAGATCACACATTTGCGAAAACGACGCCTCCTATTATTAATAACTACAGAAAAAACACATTTTGACACAATCATATAATGAATTGACTGCCTCGATGGCTCAGATGGTAGTAACACTGCTTTCTGTGCCGCAGGCCCCGGGTTCGATCCCCAGTCAGATCAAACATTTGTGTGCATGAACATGTCTGTTTACTGTTTGATCTGTGTCTGGGTGTTATAAGCTTATATAAGTATGTACATCAGTCATCTGGTTACCGTAGTACAGGCTCTGCCTAGTTTGGGACCAGATGACCATGTATGGAAGTTGTCCCATGCTATTATTATTATGAAAAAAAAAACCAAATCGAACTACCAATCATATTCCCCTGCATTCGCTAAAAGTACTACTAACATAATTAATGTCAAACTGAGTTTTTATTAATATTATGTTACTCAGGATAAATAAGAAATTATAAAAATTATGGTTATAAAAGAAAAATAATACGATAGACAGCATAATAATTATTCATCCTAAAAAAATCGCATGGGTACATTTATTCGGAGGAAGCAGGTGAATACGCCACATCGATTTAATAAAATTTTCATATGATTGTGTCAAATTCCTAAATTAGATAGATATATAGATAGATAAACTCTTTATTGCTACACGACAAACAAGAAACCTTAAAATTAAAATACATCAAAAGCAAATAGTGTAACAATTAGCGATCTTATCGCTAAGAGCTTAAGGCTTTCAACAAAATTTTATTTCAAATATGACATGCTTTGAACATGATGACGTTATTAGAACGGCAGCTAAATTAGATATAATTGCAGTAGCAAACTTCGTGTCCCCTATATGTATAGCTAGAGTAATTGCGAACCGCGGCACAAATTCTAATACTGCTGCATATTCATGTTGGATTGAAACTTATGAGACTGGTCCGTAGTCCCATTAAACAGTTTGGAATATGTTTAACATTAGTTACTCTTCATGTATGTATGTAGTGTTAAGCTATCGGTTACGATGTGATTGTTTGAAAAATCTTTCATTATTATATTATTGACCCACTGCTGGGAAAAGGCCGCCCTTTTATCGCGCCATTCATGTTAGTCGAGAGCTTCGTTATGGCAGTTGTTGAAAAAACAAATCAGAAAGTTTTTTTAGAATACGTTTTCTCGTATTCTTCTTTAATAACGGTTCATTTAATACCCATTTAATGGGGTTGCCGTTAATAAATCTATGTGATGTTTCAAGCTTTAGGAAATATACATACAAGAACAACACACCAAATACTTATTGTAGTTGTTTTTTATACTGCCAGTCTTACAATATTTAGTTAGATTACATTATTATATTGGAATTCTACAGTTGCTTAAAAATTAATAGTCCGCCATCTTAGGCCGTCAGCCATGTTGGATTTAGAATGCAGTAACGGATTCGACCCGAAGGGACACGTACCGGATAGTTGCGATGCCATAACTAACC